>AWOL01S0038392.1:0-22753 GCA_000715115.1 Nicotiana otophora
AAAATGGGTGTTTTAACTGTTATATAACTTGTGAACAGATAAAAGATTATATTTAATAGAAAAGATATACATGACATTTTGTAGTATTAGATTATAAAACAGAGTAACTGAACCATAATGAGTTACAGAACTTTTTGAGAATTTGGTAAGTTAACAATTCTAGGCTTGATTAAAGGTTTAAGGACGCAGAAAAATTTCCTGTTGTAGGACATATATTCTGAGGCTCCACTATCTAATATCCAAGACTGACTACTGATTTCAATGAAACAAGCATGAGAATTAAAGAAGGATGGTATACCAGCACAATTAGTATTTGCAAAAGCATCAGAGGAAGTCCCTGTCACTTGTTGTCCAAACTTAACTTGATGAAGAAGCTGAAGTAGTTGAGCTACATTTTCTTGGGTGAGTGATTTTATATCTAAAACACTGATTGCCTGCTCATTTTCATCAACTGCATTAAGAGCATTATTTGTTTGTATTGGTCCTTGGAACTTCTTCTGTCTTGTGAACTTAAAGTCTGTTGGAAAACCATGGATCCTGTAACACTTGTCTATATGTGTCTTGGCTTCTTACAATAGGCACGAATGGTTGAACTCTTCTTAAAATCAATGGCACCCTTTTGACCTTTGTATTTATTGTGTCTCTTCCCCCCCTCCTGGCTGATTAGCAGCAATAAAAGAAGCAGAGTCTCCTGGATAAGCAGGGGAAGCATGAATTTATCTCTGCTTTTCATCTTGGATCACTAAGGAGTATGCATGTCCAATAGTAGGTAGAGGATAAGATAATAGAATGTTACTTCTCACACCTATGAAGCACTTATTTAACCCCATAAGAAATTCCAGCAGTCTTTCATCTTGATGAGCTTTGTGGTTCTTTATCTTAGCTCCATAATCACAATCACATACACAAGCAGAAAAGGTGTTAAGAGCATCAAGCTCTTCCCATAAGCTCTTCATCATAGTGAAATAAGTTGTAACACTAGAGTTTCCCTGCACGACAGCACTTAGTTCCTTTTGCAACTAGAAGAGTTTAGCACCATTTATGTGACCAAATCTGTCTTCCAGGTCAGCCCAAAGGTCTTTTGCACTTTGTGAATACAATACACTTTATGATATTTCTTTGGAGAGTGAGTTGAGAAGCCAATAAAGGACCATATTATTGCAGCGTGCCCAAGCTCTTTGCAGCCCTGAAACAGCAGCAGGAACAACTAGGGATCTATCAATGAACCATAGCTTGTTCTTAGCAGACAGTGTTATCACTACTGCTCTTCTCCATCCTCCATAATCTCTGCCATCAAACACATAGGAAACGAGGTTCATGCCAGGATAATCTGAAGGATGGAGGTAATAAGGATGTGCTGAATCAACAACACCAGAAATATCAGTTCTTGCTGCTATGGAAACTCCAGCCGCATGTGTGGAAGAACCTAATACATCGTTGGGCTGACTTTCAGTTGCCATTATAGTGAGAAAGAAAGAAAAGGAAAATGATGTAGTTTGAATCTATAGCAGATCAAGCATGCTCTGATACCATGACGAGATAGAAGAATAAATTCAGAGAATTTTCCTTTTCTATATTGATTGTGTGCCTTTCACTGTACAAGGACTGTGTATAAATACAAAGAGAAAAGAATTTGTGCATAACTAAATATCATATGTGTCCTTATTGTATTGGCTATTCTATAACAAATAAAGAATAATATTTACAGTTGTTATCTTTCTTTTATTCCCTTATATTGGGCTTCATAATGGGCAGACGGATAAAAGGCCCAAAAGAGTGATATGAGCCTAGTTGAGGAGGCCCAAGTCGATGAAACCATCCCATATATAGGAACAATTTGGAACATGCATGTGCCAAACATGTGCGATCAAAACAATACAAAAATCTTTGGTCTTTACAGATAAATTAATTTGACCAAACCCTACATTCAACTCAAATCCTCTTCTCTGTCAAACACCATCGAAGAATCAGAAATTCCTTCGTCTCCAACAGAAGTCTTATTTTAGGAGTAAAGCATTCTCTACTACAGCTAGACTTCTCTATAACAACATTCATATATAATAACCATTCACGATAAAAGTCAAGTTTTTTTAGGAACTGATTTTTATATTTTGTTCTAATATATCTCATCTATAACAACACTTCACTATAACAGCCCAAAAATAGCGGAATAAACAAGTTTGTTATAGAGAGGTTTGATTGTATATGTGACTTTATTCCTTTACTTCAAACTTGAGATATCTAGTTAAAGATAGTGCAAACCTTTGATCTGCCTATAAATTATTTTTACTTAATTCATACCTAGTATAGTAAAAATCATTTATAGCGAGAGGATTGCTCCAATAACTCCATTTTTTTGTCCCCTCAAATGTGGATAGGGTGGGTTTCCCTTCTAGTATTGTGCGTGGGCCCATGTGAATATATATACGCCTTAGAATTGCTCCCTCTGTCTCAAATTATCTATCATATTTGTTTACGCGACTCTTAAGAAATATTAATTAAAAGGGATTTTTGACTATTTTACGCTTATTTATATCTTAAAATATAATTTATTCATTGAATATTTATTCTATTTGTGTATCATATCCATCTTCAAGAACAATTACTACTAAGGGTAAAATGAGAAATAAATAAATAATTTTGTCATAAAATTCTAAAATGACAAATAATTTGAGACAACTATTTTTAAAAACCACGATAGATAATTTGAGACGGAGGAAGTAAAGATAAAAGAATGCACTAATTTGGGACGAATAAATATTTCGTAGTTAATATAATTTTATTTAGTGATCAAATACTAAGTTCTTTTTATATACTTCTAGCAACGTATGTTATATGGACGAACAATTAACAAAAAAAAAAAAAAGATTGTCAAAAAAGATTTCTTCCGACGAAATATGAATTTTAAGAAATTTATCACTAATAATCATATTTGTTACAATGCTTCCCTTATAATTTGCTCCTATAGCTAGAGGTATATATGTTCATTTTTTCCCTTCTAATTATAAATTTTTAAACATAGCTTGTATTTCACTCCAGTACTGACGATAAATTTTTTAAGAGAAGTGAATTGTTTATGCCCATGTGTGTTCTTCCCTATTTTTTGAACCCAAATCGACCCTATTTGAAAGAAGAAAATGATAAAAGAAAAGGTTTTTGGTGATGACTTTTTATGTAGGCGTGGAGTTTGAGAAAGAGCAAGCGTCGCCGCAGCAAATTCCCACGTATCTCGTTTATAATGATACTTCACATTAAAGACTAAACAAATTAAAGTATTATAGAAAATAAAAATTATCCCAGTTTTTTTATTAATTATTGGAATCGGAACACTCAACATCATTCATGAATTAAAATCCAACATGTGTACTCTCTATATCCATATATATACTTAAACCATGAATCTCAAAAAGATATGCTTAATTACTTATAAAACAAAGTTTATCCTATTTTCCCTGTTTACTTTTGACCTAGGTCTGATAAATTATTATTTTTAGATACTCTTTCTTGATCCCCGAGTGTTTTTTTTTCAACCAACCCCAAACGAAGTTTCCCCATATGAGTAATATATTCTAATCCACTTTGATTTAAAAACCTTTAAACTCATAAACTTATTGAAAAGAAAAAAAATTGTACAAGTAATGAAATTAAAGATTCGCGCTCATCATATGTGCATATGTACATCTTTCACTTTCTTCATTTTTTTGCTTTTATTAAAGCTGAGTTTGCCTCCAAAAATTCAGACTCATGACTGAAACCTGTACATAATTGCTTAACTCTTTAGAGGGCAAAACTTGCTTGTCTAGCTTGAGAAGAACAAAACATTAAACTTATGGAGTGTCCTCCTCAAGTCATAATATTACATTAATTTGTCATTTTCCTTCTTATTACTAGCATTCTTTTGTAATTATTTTGGTTTTGTTACTTCAATAATGGTATGAAGAGTAACCATCATTATTCATGAAGTAATACTGGTCCTAATTAACGACATAACTTGGGGCAACACGTGTACCAACTGTGAAGAATAATATTGACGAGCAAGAAAGTTTTTTTTATATATATATAGGGGCGTACGCAAGAATTTTTGTAAGCGGTGTTAATATTTATAGAAGTACAAGAATAATAACTTCAATTATCATACTTCTACACAAGAAATATTCTCTTTCAAATATTTGCAAAAAAATGTGCTAAGAAATATTCTCTTTCAAATATTTGCAAAACAATATGCTAGTTGAGGTTTGAAACTCTGACATATTAGAGCAAAATAAAGCATATAACTAATGCACCAAGAGACAATTTATGTCAAGTGGTGTTATTTTTTTCTACTTATCCGTTTTCTCACAGTATTAATATATAATATATTTAATTAAAAAATTCGACGAAGCGGTGTCAATATATACACACATATTCTTATGCCTTGGATGAAACAGAAATAATGTTTACATAATAAACCTTGATGATCTATATCATGGACATTAATATAGGATAACCCTATTTGAATCTTGTCATAATCTTCGTCAACTTTCTTGTGTCAAAAGAATCTTTATTTTCTAATAGTTAAAAGCCTCTTCTCTAAATAAAAAAATGAAATTGTCATTGAAAACCTAATATGCGTCGGTGCATAATTTGAATAGTATAATCGGTTACCTCTAAGAATTATTTGAATATTTCACTGTTATTTCTGTCTAATATTACAAAATATATCCTAGTAGCCATTACTTTTACACCAATTTATTTATTTTTTTACTTTTTATTCCTTAAAAATATTGAAAATAAAAGTCAACTTCTCTGATACACGCCCTATATGTGTCCAAGTGACTTGATCTTCCTATTTTCTAGTTAATGTTGGTCACTATGACCACAATCAGAATGAACTTGATGCCAATTTGATATACAATAATATATATGCATATTCTCATTTCTTTCTTGCCTATACATTGACGTATACTAATTTTTGTTTAATTTATATATAATATGAATGAGAAAAATTAGTATAAAATTGATTGGATCAAGGACCAATCCATTCTTGGAGATAGTGACAATTAAGAGAACTTAGCCCAATTAACTAAATGGTTGACCGGACTTTGGTTTTTAATTTCCTCTAGCTAGACCTTCTCCTCGCCTTTGTTTAAACCTTTGTACCGCTTTGTTAGTCGGAATTTAATGATCAAGATGTCACAATTCAAACTGTAAATATTACCAACTAAAAATAAATTAATCTTTTGATCATTACCATACAATTGAAAGGTCATCCTCTTTTATTAACTTTATTAGGACATAGAATCTTAAAAGTTATTAAACACCTCCCTCAGAAAGCCATAGAATTAAAAAAAGTAAAACCATGCGGTACCCTCTATAAAAAGATGAGTGTGGGGGTTAAGTGGTGGTCTAAAAGGCACATAGCTTTACACTAATCCCTATTATCCAGTGCTATTTAATATAATTGAGCATGAGGTCTAGTGCTAATTAATATAATTGAGCATGAGATGCNGTTTTGATCATTACCATACAATTGAAAGGTCATCCTCTTTTATTAACTTTATTAGGACATAGAATCTTAAAAGTTATTAAACACCTCCCTCAGAAAGCCATAGAATTAAAAAAAGTAAAACCATGTGGTACACTCTATAAAAAGATGAGTGTGGGGGGAAAGTGGTGGTCTAAAAGGCACATAGCTTTACACTAATCCCTATTATCTAGTGCTATTTAATATAATTGAGCATGAGGTCTAGTGCTAATTAATATAATTGAGCATGAGGTCTAGTGCTAATTAATATAATTGAGCATGAGATGCTGCTACTTCCACAAGGAAAAACTATGGTCACTATTTTCGGCTGTGAATATTTAAGAGTTAAGACTTTGGAAATCTAATCCATTGAGGTACCATTACAAAGTTAACCAAAAATATCCTATTCCATAATTAGACACATAATTTTAAAATCAGCAGAAGATTGGCGGAATACAGGTTTTTACTCGGTTTACTTCAGTCGTGAAAAATGAAGTTATGGAATACGTTGTTCAGTTAAAACTTTGACTTTGAATGTCTTCATTTTCCCCAGTTATTTACTGCTGTACGTGGAAGGTCTAAATCACCAATCTTTATTTATTGTCAGCTCCAGAAGAGCAAAATAAAAAAGATACAAGTATTAAAGCTTAAAGAAGCACAGGGGGAAAACGATAGTTTGTACCGTCAACGGTTTAAAGAACCATTACAAATCCACATATTCAACATACTACATCGACATTACTTATTAAATAACAATAAATATAACCCAGAAACAGGTGCATTCTTAACAAAGTAATTTCTTCTGTCGAGTTAAGCATACTAACATTTTAACACTAACGTAAGGGTCATCCTTGGGGAATTCTTTCCCAACTTTCCTTAAGAGCTCTAAATATAGACCTGGACCATCAAAAGCATATATTAAAAAAACATATATTATATGAACAGGGTCTCTAAAAGGTCGAAAATCTGTAAAGTATGAAAGTGCCATAGCCAATCAGAATCCATCCACAGAACTAGACAACCGAGATTATTCCTATTCACTCCCTAAAAAACACAGTAAGCATTGCCTCTCTCTATTCTCATTGCTTCGCTCAATCTCCACCCCAAAATCTATGGAATGACCAAAACAAGGATCAGAACATTTTGCCACCTCTAATAAAGTACTAACAAAATTCAATAGCCATTTTGGTGTTTCATTCAGGTTGAGCAGTATCAAGAAGAAATACCACCAACATCTCCAATTCCAGAGTGGAGAGGCAAAATAAATCCTGATTGCACTCCTTGCATAACTTTAAGTGACAGCTTCGAATTGATGTACTGCACGCACAAAAAAAGACAGATATTAATGCTAGAAAACGTTTTCAAATGAATAAGCTGGAGCGTGTACTTCTAACCGCATCCAAATGGCGATTCCACAAAGCCTACACCTCCAAACAGAAAGTATGTATGTATGTGTCTGTGAGTGTGTGTGTATATATATACACACACATATACATATATATGCTAATAATACAATAAAAACCCGGTCCATACAAACTATCACAGCATGTTATGACAAAATTTCAACTGTTCCATGCATTCGACAATATGGTGTGTCAAATAGAAATAAAAATAAATACCTTTGTAACATCTCTGTAGAAGGAACTGATCTCCTCCTCGGTAAGGCCGCCCTCATCAGCATTTTCCTCCCAACCTAGAGAACGCAAAAATGCAGCCTCTTCCTCTTCTGAACACAAGATTGCATCAGCCTTTGAAAAACTCTTGTTGGTACTATTCTTCCCCTCATAAGAGTCATCATTGCATGTATTTTCACCCAATATCTCAGTTGAGTTCTCAACCCTTGATCTCTCCTCAGATAATGCAGCATCTTGATCCTGAGGGATACCAGGCGCAGTCAAAACTTCTGAAATACCAGACTTATCTAAAGGTGGTGATACAGCACATCCTGCACCATTGACAGCTGAACTGCTTGCAATAGATTTCTTTCTCATAAGATTGAAAAAATCATTTCGACTCCGAGCTTGGGATGACAACTTTTTTTCCACCATTAACCCAACAGGCTTGCGTTCAGAGGTAGAGGAAGCAACGTTATTTGTTGGGCCCTGTGTGGAGGCAGATACGGGAACAGCAAGAAGGGTATTTGGCCCTTTGCTGTGAGCATTTGGGCTCAAGTTACTGTTCACCCCATAAGAAACACCATTCCTCTCTCTTGTTGGCTTAAAGATGTGAAGCTTGCTTGAGATACTGTGATTGACAGGAGATGATGAGACAGTTTGCTGCAGCTGCTCAACCTTGGTTCTTGGTTTATCGGAAGGATTTGGTACCTGAAATTAAAGATTGCAGGAATGTATGTTATCATGAAAGTAATTCAAGCCTAGCACCATCACTAATCCCAAAAAAAAGGGATCTTCAAGGAGAAAAGCTAGCGGTAAAAAGATTCAGCTGAAATGATTCGGTAAAGTCTATCTATTAAATGAAAGATCAGACCCTTTAAATGTGATTGTTGCAGTGTACATTTTTAATTTCTGCAGCTACATTGTATCTCGTATTCTACCAAAACATCATCAAACTTTATGCATTCTCTAAAATAGGCAACAAATTATTACTTTCTGCCCTCTTTCACTAATTAACTTCTTTCCATAATCTCATGTCTCTAACCTAGTCCACTTATCAATTTACCTCCAATTAACTCCTTTGGGAAGACATGCAATATGTTACCATAATAATAGTTGTAGCACGTGTCTGTATAGGAGAGCATATCAGAGCCGTTCCCTGTTATTGGAATCTAGATATAATTCTAAATAACACCAATAAAAAAAATGAAATAATACAACAAAAGCTGCTGTCCTGAATCTCTGCCCTTCAGTCCTGGGAGACTTCCTAGCTAGACAGTAACTTCGAGAAATTATTTTAAATTTGTCCACTGACATAGATATGCCAAACAGAAAACTCAATGATGTAGACAACTTCAGATACATGAAAGGAGCAATACTGGAGGAGTAGATAATACTATGAAGAGTGTCAAAAACTTCTTTTAATCCAATTGATAAAAGGCCGACATGGAGAGGGTATTCAACCATTCGATCTGTCTTTTCCCCTCAGTTAGCCACTGTTTTCATTATAAATAATTTTCCTTTGAAATGGTGGCAATTTTTCAACAATTCAACCATGTGACTGTAGGTGCTTCCTTCTTGGTTTTAGTATTTTAATATGTTTTGTATTTTCCATTACAGGCCACAGAAGTTGGAAAACAAATCACCTTGTATGATTTTCACAAGTGGCCCCTTAAAGCATCACCTACAAAATCAGGATTTGCTATTTCGAGGAAAATAAAAGATCGGTATTGGTAGGAAAAAGGTTTGTCCTCCCCGAGTTAGTAAATTTGTCACGTCTACCTTACATGACCAAACTAGGTGTCAAATTTCACCGACAGGAAGAACCTGTGACATGTACAAGCAATATGAACAAGGAACAGCTCATGAATAATACTACTCCCTCCGTTCACTTTTACTTGTCCATTATTGACTTTGCACACCCCTTAAGAAATAATAAATATAGTGCATAATTTACCATGATACCCATATTAATTGGTGTATAGTCTTATAGCCCGTTTGGCCAAGCTGCAAAAATCAGCTTATTTTGAGAAGTGTTTTTTTCTCAAAAGTGCTTTTCTCAAAAGTACTTTGGGTGAGAAGCGGTTTGTGTTTGGCTAATTAATCTGAAAAGCACTTTTGAACAGCAATTGGTGTGTTTGGCCAAGCTTTAAAAAACTGCTTTTAAGTGTATTTTTCTCAAAAGTGCTTTTCAAAAAAGTATTATTTTTATATTGATATGCGAAAAGTGATAAGTAAAAATGAAAATTTATTTTTAGAATATTTGACAACTAAAAGTGAACGGAGGGAGTACCTCCTGATTCATGAAGATCAGTCAGGATAATAGTTGGTAAGTTTAATATCATCCTCAAAGGAAAAATGCTTTGTCACAAATGATGTAACTCAATCATAATGCAAAAAACCATTCTTGATTTTTTTGTATTCTTTCCACACCCACCCCCTTCAATCCTCGAATCCCTCACAACTCTGAATCCAATGATTATTGTATGCAATGTTTGATAACAACAATATTTTTCTCGAAATTGACTCGTTATAAGAAATCAGAAATTTAGGAGCAGAAAAGGTTTTGAAAAAATGGAATGGCTATAGTTATATTTCGTGGGCTCATTCACTGTGGTCAATTTCAAGGACTCATTCACAATTCCACTTAACTAAAGAGACATTTTGCTAAAAGATGAACACCTTTTGCATTTTGCTTGGCTATGACCACATACTTTCATGCGCAAATCTGTTGTTAGAATGTAAATCCAAAACCTCCCCCAAGCCCACCAGTGGTCTGGAGAAAAGATAACCAATAAGGAACACATATACACTGATGAGGAAAATATGCAGCACCACTAGGCCTGGTTGTTGGTTGAACTCAGTCCAGTCTGTGAATTTCAGAGTTTAAAAGTACAAGACAGCTTCAAATTTCACTTTTATGACAGCAGGAGGGAGGTAAGTTAACTTATAATTAAGATATAGGGCCAAGGCAATTTATACAACAATAAAATAGCTTTTAACAATTGAGCAAAAAAGCATGGAGACACGAAGAATCAAAATCCACAAGCATTGGTCCAGATCAAGGATTAAAAACAAGAACCAGTTCAATTTAAGAATTAAATTGAGCTCAAAAGGATGAAGACGTGAAGGATCCAAATCCACAAGCCATAATTACCGGATTGAGGATAAAAAGGAAGAGCATTCACCAACTCCCGAAGTTGTGAATCAATGCACGAATCTTTAAAATAGTTATGAAAATCTCACAATTTAATTGTTTTAGGAAATTTTTGAAAAACAGTTCATTAATAACTGAAATAAATGTACGGATAATTCTTCAAGTTTCTAACATCTCAAAACAAACTTAATAGAGTGTTTTTTCTTCCACTTAAATGTTAAAGAAGAAAGACAAGATGAGACATTTTTTTCTTTTCTCCTCATACTTGAGGAACTATTTCAAGCATCAACTATGTGGAAAGACCAAAGTACACATTTTTAATTGGCAGAAGTATTGACTACAGAGGAAAAGATTGCAAAGCCAATAAGACGGATGTGCCTGATGGTATATATGCTACTTCTGTGTTACTTTCTGACTGAAGGAGAAACTGAATAGATAAGCCAATAATGAGAAATAGCTATTTGAAGTGAATAATCTTAATTATCTGATGGCAAAATGCAGTTCAGAGCAATCGCAAAATAACCAAAAACGGGAGAAAACGAAACAAACGGGTTATGACAGGCTATCAGTTACCCTTAATTTGGATAATTACTCTAAGTTCCTAATACATTCGCTTGTTTCCTAATTGGAACTGAATTGTGAGATTTGAATTGCAAATAATCCAGTTTTAGAAACGATGTTTGTGTGTTTCATGCAAAGCACATGATATCATAAATGAAAAAGAAGTGTGATAAAGAAAAGACCAACTCTGTTTCCCAGGAACATCACACGATGTACTCCCTCTGATTATTATGTATACATTGTCTACTCAATTCTTAATGGTAACTGACATTGAATTGTCCTTGGTAAGGATGCACATAAACCACGTGACAGCCTTCTCATTATGCATAATAAATGCACTTGTATAATTCATCAGGCAAGACAGAGGAAACTACATGAGTATGTAACACAATCATCACCAGCGAAACAGGTGTGAAGCTCAATTTAGGAGAGTCTCCCAAGCGTTACTTGAGGACTCCCAAGGATTCCCCAATTAAAACCTTTTGATAACGATGTTAGTACCATCCAAGGGCAATGCCATTCTGTCAATTAATTGTCCTTCATAATAAAACTTCGGGAAATAGCTTCCATGTATATAATTATTGGAGATAGAAAGTCCAGAAGATGCAAAAGAAGAAATTAAATAAGCAATTGGACACCTAAGCTATCTGAAAGATGATGGCTTCAGAAACCCTTACCGAGGACTTAGCTACCAACGGTTTCAATGGTATCAATTGCCTAGATTGCTTCATTGCTAGCTCTTCGAGTCGCTGATTTGCATGGGATAACTGTTATGGTAAACACTAAGTTATGAGCACGAGAAACTTCTAATGTAAGCCACACATATAAACGAAACACAAAACCAACCTGAGAAGTAGTCTGAGCACAAGGAGGACCCTTAACGACTGTTTCAGCCATATTAAGACCCCTGCTAATAGCCTTGATAGAAATTGGAGAAGAAGGTCCAGAAGAAGCACCTTGTTTCACGGAAGAGATGCCAGGGTTATTGTTTCCAGCCACTGTCATAATGTCTGCCAGAGAAGATGCCGACTTATTGCCAGTAGTGCCTGATGCACCTGTCTGTAAACCCTGAGTCATGGTACCCAAACCAGGAGATCGGACTCTTCCAAACACAGGTGATGCTTGCCGTTCTTCAGTTGCTAGGGGCTGGATGCCTCTGTCAATTGCATTATCCACACTATTAACTGAAGCAAGTGGGCCATTGTTGTCAGTTGGGTTGATTTTACCAGCAGTGCCCAAATTCTTAGGCCATTTCTCACTAATTCTACCAGAAATCACTGACTGTGAGTGTCTTAACCCCTCCTCCTCAAATATTTCCCAATGATGTTTCCTCAAAGTATCAGGAAGGTCCCTTGACCTATGATTTCCTAAAGTTGATTTCTCGTGATACTTGTTAATGTCTTTATCCATGTTCCTATGACGAGGGCTTCTAAAACTACTGTAAGATCTCAAGTTAGGGGAGCTACTACCATTGGAGTTCCATCTGGTATGTGATGAGATGGCTCGATCTGATGCAGCAGGATGCCTCAATTTGTTATTGCTCATATTCATTGACAGTGATCTATTATTTGCAAGTTTTGATGGAGCAGGATCATCTATAAAGAGTACAGAACAAAGGAAATATTTTTAACTGAAATGAAAGTGCATGTTTTCAGAAAAAGTATTAGAGCATGAAAGTTACCTGAATGCAACGGGGATGGTGCAGTCACGGAGCATGTCACATGTCTACCACTCCTTAACCATTGCGGGGCTAATGTAGGCTCACTTCTTTCCATAACACTACTAATGAACGTTATCCAAACAAGAACAAAAGGAAAAACAACTCACTTTCCTTCAGTGCAACTCCTAATATCAATCTCCGCGTGCCAACCTAAATCACTAACATGCCTCCAAGAAGGCCAGTTTCTCTCTTGAAAACATAAGACCAAATGCCCAAGAACTGAACCAAGTTGCATGAACCTCCGCTGTCCATTAGCCCCAGCTTCTCACCAAATTCCCTTTAGAAACAAAACCATTTTCCTATAAGCAATCACACTAAACTAAAGCGTAGCGCCCAACTAGCTGAAACAATCTACTGTAAGGGTGGGTAAGTTTAGTCAATTCTGCCCGAGAAGCCTTCGTTTCAACTACCAATTCGCCTTGCCAAGTTTCTCAATGAATTGGCTTTAGAAACAAAAGTCCTTTGTCTATAGGGTCGATTAAAAATGTTCAGAACCCTATAATTCAAAAAGAGACCAACATTCTATTCACTTCAACTAGGGATTATTCATTCTGTACATTACATACAGTAAACTGCAAACAGCAATCACTCTATTCAACCATAACAATGCCTGCCTTCAATTAAGAACATAACACACTCCCCTCTTCACCTTATCAAAAACCATCAACAAGAAGCCTTTTTAAGTGCTTCCTTCTTCCACTAAAATCGACTATAATACTTTGGTGGAATAGAGTGCTACTCACTAAAAGTAACAATGAGATAGTCAAACCCTAGATTTCAAAATCAGCAAAAAAGACCAATATGGGACACCATTCACAAAAATATAGTCCACAACAAAACTCGGTCCTTCAACTACCCACAAATCAGAACAATAAGCTATCGAAGAACAGTTAATTACCCAAAAAAATTGGATGAAACCCCAATAAAGAATATAATAATCAAAATAACATCATTATGGTACCTAATTCAGTCCCTGTTAGGCCTTTTTTTCTTGTTTATGTCAAAGTGTATTGAGGAAATTCTCAGATAGTAGTAATTAATTAATCCAAAATGAAAAAATTTATACTGACAAGAAGAGATTCATAAGTCTGGAAATTGAAGAGTTGTAGAGAAAGAGAAACACTAGTCGCTTCTTCGATTGATGAGGCGTGTAGAGGAAGAAATTTATTTTGTAGCCTATGTGTGTAACCGTATGAAATATTTGGAGATCAGAAATAGAGATATTAAATACTTGTACTCCGTTTTCTGCGTGTAAGTTTGAAAGACTAGAAAAAGTGTGGTCGCCAAGCATTTCCCTTTTTTCTTTTTAACCAAAACTTTTTGGAGAAGTTTATTTTTAAAAAATGTAAACTAAAAATTTCGGAAAACAATTTTACAAATCAAAAATAACAACAATAACGATAAATTCAGTGTAATTTTACGAGTGAAGTATGGAAAGGATAATATGTGCACAACGTTATCATTACTTTATGGAGTTAAAGAGTATATTTTTATAGACTCATGTTTAGACCAACATAATTACAAATCAAAAAGTGTTTGAATAATTTATTTTTTAATATTTTTTTCGGAAAAAGCTTTTCCACGTAATGCACACTCCATAAAAGATGAGTCTTGGTTTTGAACTATGAGATTGAAAGACTTCCATGGGTATTTTTCTTGATTGTTCTCCAAATAATCTTTTCTGCTTGAATATGAATTAGTCGAATAAACGAAAAAAAAAAGTGATTTTTTTCTTCTTTTTTTCTCACCTATGTATTTTTCCTTGCCGTTGAAAATTACAACTTCACTCCCAACTATCCAAGTATCCAACTATGACTTTGTTGTTACTTGGTCTTTCTTGTTTCTTTTATTTGTTGTTATCTTTGAAAAAATCTTGTTCAGAGGTCATTTATTATTTTCTTTATTTGATAGGATTGACAGTAAAATAATGCACACGAAAAGATAATGTAACAAGATTAATTTGGTCACATCCCAATTAACTTGAAAGTTGAAACGAATACGCTATGCAACTACCCAACTTTAAAGAAAGAAACAAAAGAAGAGAAAACAGGGAGCTCACCTAGTCACTACCATAACATTTATTTACATTGATTATTGTGGCATACGTAAATAAATTAAATGTCAAGATTGCTTCACTTAATTTCCAATGTAACGCTAATATCACAAACCACATGCTCTCTCTTAATTAATTAATTTGCTTTTATTGTTATAGCTATATATATGATCCAGATGATATGTAAGAAGAACAATTGTTCATCTTTACGGTGTACATTTAAAATGATCCTTTATATATGTCGAACACTAATAGTAGTTCAAGTTCACATAAATGGAGTTACTTTTGCTCTTTGCGAACATAAATGTTTATTTCTGGAGTAAATATTCAAAATGATCCCTTATTTTGGTCGGGTACCTTCAAATATAAGGGACCATTTCGAGTTATTTATCTGATATTTTTTTTATAAAAAAATTACTATTACATTGTAACGACTCGGCCGGTCGTTTTTAGAATATAAGTCCCGTCCGGTGGCATAAGGCCCTGAGCAGCTTCGTATTATGTGTATTGACTTGTGTACGTGGTTGAATTCAATTACCGGATGATTCGGAGTGATTTGGGATACTTGGTCCCTAAAACGGAAGCTTAAGTCTTAAGATTTTGCCCGTAGTCGGAACTGTGTGAAGACGACTCCGGAATAAAGTTTTGTCGGTTACGTTAGCCCCGCGGGGTGATTTTGGACTTAGGATCGTGTCCGGACTGTGAATTTGAGGTCTGTAGCTGATTTAGGCTTGAAATGGCGAAAGTCAATTTTTTGGAGATTTTGACTGGAAGTGGACTTTTTGATATCAGGGTCGGAATGCGATGCCGAGAGTTTGAACAGCTCTGCTATGTTATCTGGGACTTGCCTACAAAATTTGACGTCATTCCGGGTTGGTTCGATTGGTTTCGGCATGAGTTTTCGAAGTTGGAAGTTTTGAAAGTTCATAAGTTCGATTCGTAGTGCGATTTGTATTTTCGGCATTGTTGGATGTGATTTGAGACGCTGAGCGAGTCCGTGTTAGGTTATAGAACTTTTTGTGTGTTTAGATGGGGTCCCGGGGGCCTCGGATGTGTTTCGGATGGGCTACGGGTCATTTCCTCCAATTTTGAACTGTTGTTATCTGTCATCTGGTTTCCTTCATCGCGTTCGCGTCCTTGCCTTCGCGTTCGCGTAATGTTATTTTAGAGGGTGAAATATTTCCTATTCGCAAATTCTGTCACCCCCTTCTTCGCGTTCGCATTCCCTATCACGCGTTCGCGAAGTGCAAACCAGGCCCTGGGCACTGGTGATCATTTTCCTCTTCGCGTTCGCGTGTCGCTTACGCGTTCATGTAGCTATGCCATTCCACTTTTCGCGTTCGCGTACTACTTCACGCGTTCGCGAAGAGCAGTCGTTGGGCCATCAGATTTTTTCTCTCCGCGTTCGCGAACGTGTTGTCGCGTTCGCGAACGTGTTGTTGCGTTCGCGAAGCACAACTGGGCAGCTTTCATTTTTTTTTCTTCGCGAACGCGATTTCTCTTCCGCGTTCGCGATGCATAAACACCTGGGTAGAATATAAGTTCTCTATTCTGAGTGTTAGCCATTTTTAACATTTTGGGAGTTCTAGAGCTCGGTTTTGAGCGATTCTTTGTGGGTTTTTCAAGCAAATCGATTGGGTAAGTGTTCTTCACCTAGAATTTATTTATTTCTGTGATTCTATCTTTATTTTTATCATTTAATTTGTGTTTTGAGTTGAGAAAAATGTAGTTTTTGAAGAAAATTTTCAAAATAAAAAATCACGATTTGAGGGATGAAATGGTATCGGAATTTGATAATTTCTATATGGTTAGACTCGTGAGTGAATGAGTGTTCGTATTTTATGACTTTTACCCGATTCTGAGACGTGGGCCCGGGTCGACTTTTTAGTGCGGATTTCGGAATTTTTGCTTAAGTATTGATTTTATTAATTAGATGAGCCTATTATGGTTGTATGCATGATATGCAATTGTGTTTGGCTAGATTTGGGTCATTCGGAGTCGGATAATTGAGAAAAGGGCATTTCTTACGGACTGATTGAGCTTGGTTCGAGGTAAGTATCTTGCCTAACCTTGTGGGGGGGAGGGGGGTTTCCTTAGGATTTGAGTCTTCTATGTTGATTGTAGTTCATGTACGCGAGATGACGAGTACGTGGTCAGACTTATTTGTGAAAAGTTAGCCTTTTAGGGTTCTTAGGTCCTTATATTCACTGAGTATGAAGTTGTTCTTGATATGATTAAGTTCTTATTTACTAGTTTCACCTCTACATGCTTTAATCTGAATTAATTGCTTCATGATTCACTCTTATTGCCTATTTGACTTAACTGAAGATTTTACCTCTTCTATTGCCGTGCTATCTTTTCATAACTGTTTATCTTTAATTGGAATTATTATTATATTATCCTATAATTGTTCAGTCTTCATTGAGGTTATAATTATCTTTCCGCTGCTTATCCTTAATTGAATTATTGAATATCCTTCGTAATTTCTCAACCTTAAAAGAAGTTAGATATCATACATCTTAGTAGACTTATTTTATTTGGAATTATTTGACTCGTGTTAGCTTCCCTGTTGTTGAAACGTATATTGTGGGGTCGTTGCTACATATTAGTTTTTCCCTTGTTGAGTTGTTCTCTTTACGCCTAACATCCTTTAATGTGGTTATTCCTTGTGAATTGGTTCTACCGTTTCTTTGTGATTTAAAGTTTTTGAGCTGATTTACTTTTCGTACTTTATATTATTGTCATTGTTGTTGTTGTACTTGTTATTGTGATGCACGAGGTTTCTGTCGTGTTGTTGTTGTTATGGGGTTACACGAGGTTTCTGTTGTGCTATTGTTACAATTGATATTTGCACATGCGGCGTGACAAGGCGGGATATATATATATATATATATATATATATATATGGGAGGATTGCGCATGTGGCGTGACAAGGTAGGAATATTATTATGCCCGTGTGACGAGATAAGACTGGCATTTATGTTACTATTGCATACGTGGTGAGACAAGGTGGGCTGTGTCAGGGATTGATTTATAATAATTTATGGCCTGGAGGGATTCTTGTTGTTGATATTTGTGTAGTGGTATACGTACATGTGTGAGCTTTATCTTGTGAAAGCTGTGAGAAATTATTCTAAGTGTTGTCCGTTCTTCTTCTTCCTTATACTTATTTGCTGGTATGGACTATGTTAGGACACTTGCACAAGCATACACGTAGTTAAGCACTCTTATCGGATAAGAGGTGTTCTTGATATTGTTGAGCATAAATACTTACCCTTGTTTACTTGCCTTCCATGTGAGAATAGCTCTATTAGCACGTGAGTCGTCAGTGCGGTTATGAGGTATTATAAGGGCACATGATGCCAAGTGTTAGGGTTCCGGTATTTGAGACCCGTGAGTTGTGATTTGTCCGAGATTCGGTACCTCGTGGAGTTGTTGGCTAAAACCTGATGTAAAAGCGGTTATACTTGCTGAGTTATTACTTTTCCTTGCTGTATTTGTGATTCCGGATTTAGGTTATGTTCCATTCACTTTGTCTGTGTCATTTTCATGATATTCCGTTGATACTTGTTGTTTCCTTCCTTAATGTCATTACTATATTGTGAGCCATATTGCATAGTCCTTATGTAGACATCATACTCATGTTGTTCACATACTTGTACCCATTTAGTTTATTAGACCAGTGAGTGTATTGACTGTTCCTCGTCACTACTCCACTGAGGTTAGTCTTGATACTTACTGGGCACCGCTGTGGTGTGCTCATGCTACTCTTCTGCACATTTTTTTATGCAGATCCAGGTATTTGTTCGTTAGCTAGCTGTGTGGACTGTTGCTGCGGAGACTCAAGGTAAACCTGTCGCTGCGTTCGCAAGCTTCAGAGTCACCTTCAAGTTTTCGTTTTGCATTGTTTATTCTTATTTCTGGATAATTGTATTTAAAAATTTTCTAGCAAATACTCTGTAGAGCTTATGACTTGTACTACCGGATTTGGAAATTGTAAATTTTAAAAAATTTCTGTTTCAAATTGTTAGATGTTATTTAGATAATGTTGTTGTTTCAATTAGCGTTAGGCTTACCTAGTCCCTAAGACTAGGTATCATCACGATACCCAAACGGAGGGAAAATTAGGTCGTGACATACATATTAGAAAGGAAAGAATAAGGGAACAATTACAATCGAACTCCCAACTCATGCTTATTATGAAAACTTCTATTGTGACCAATTGAATATGAACCTTGGTTTCTTCTCTAAGTAGGCGGTTTTTAATTATTATTATTATTTTATTTTATTTTTTTGCTATAGGTAAATAGATAACAATAAATATTTTTGACTTAGAAAGTATCAACACTGCTCTACTTCAATTTGTATAAACTGGAACAATTTTAAATATACCTCGAAAGACAGAGGATCACTGTGAGTTAAGAGTATTATCTCATTATTGCGGTCTTGTGAGTTAATAAAAGACTATGGTCGTTATCAGAGTTTGTTAGATGCGTCTGATTTCCAATTCACGTCTCTAAATTTTATTTATAGGTGCAAATTGGATAAGGAAAGTAGATCTGGAACATTTATAGAACCCATTTGATTTGAGAGCACAGTGTAAATACTATTTTCTTAATTTTTTGTATGATGGTTTTAGTTTTTCATTTATGTATCTAACTAACCTAAACAAAAGATATTACACTTTCTTTTGAGAGCGGCGCTAATTGTCTATTTTAAAATGAGACTTGATTTTTAAAATTGTATCAAATGCTCGCAATTTTCATGTTTTGCAAAAATCCATTTTCTTTTTTCCACTATTTTTCTTTTCCCAAAAACGTTCACCAAGAAAAAGTAATTTTTTTCTTATAACCAGTCCAGAAAAAGCAATATATATATATATATATATGTATATATATCACAAGTAACAACTCTCTTTTTTTACTTTTAAAATATCCATCAAACACAGTAATAAACTATCAAAAAGTATTTGCATGAAATGGGTGTCGGGGAATAAACAAATCAAAGTGTATCACGGAATTATGGGTGTACATAGGTCGGGTCGGGTTGGTTCGAAATTTTCAACTATTAAATCAAATCAATGGTGTCGGGTTTTAAATTTATAAACCAAACCAACAAAGTCGGGTTTTTCAATCTCGATTTTTCTCGAGTTTTTCCGGGTTTCCGGATTTTTTTTCCGGTAAAGTCTTCATAGTATAAAATATGTATTTTGTGCTCCAAATATTTCTTAAGTCCTAGTAAAATATAATTATATAATGTATTTTCCAAGAAACTACATTAGAAAACGGGGAATAAACAAATCAAAGTGTATCACGGAATTATGGGTGTACATAGGTCGGGTCTGGTTGGTTCGAATTTTTCAATTATTAAACCAAATCAATGGTGTCGAGTTTTGAATTTATAAACCAAACCAACAAAGTCGGGTTTTTCAATCTCGATTTTTCTCGGGGTTTTCCGGATTTCCGGATTTTTTTCCGGTAAAGTCTTCATAGTATAAAATATGTATCTTGTGCTCCAAATATTTCTTAAGTCCTAGTAAAATACAATTATATAATGTATTTTTCAAGAAACTAACACAATAATATAAGATAAGGCATAACATTATAATAAAATATTCAATAACAAAGATAAAATAATAAAATTACATAAATTACTGGTGCTCGATCTAGTGGAAGTTTTATGGGGATTCTATTTATCGTTGTAGGATCCCTATTCAAGATCACTGCAGTTCCTTTTCGGCCGGCTGTAGGACGGCCGCCTATAGGTGGTACCAACTCTTCTAAAAATAGGGACCGAAATAATGCTTTAGCGGTAAGAGCGGAATCTCCTTTTGGTTTGGAAGGTTGATATAGCAGAAATTCAAGTTTTAGACCCTTGTAATTGCTGTTTTTCGGAAAATACTGAAAAGAGTGGATAAGAAATTAAAATATCCTTGCATCGTACTCTCTCGACCAGGTCATCATAAGAAAATACTGAAAAATCTTTCCAAAGCGGGGACAAAAATAAAAATCGGACAGGATTTGCTCAATCAAAGACAATTCAATTCAATCTTAACCGATCTAAGGTTTACCGTCTCTCCGGCCCCGTTTCGGTACACTATTGGAGAGCTCACTGGGGGGCCCGCTTTCTCAATCGAAAATAGAAGCGTTCATTCAGTACCAATACAAACTAAAACTACACCAAAGTGGAAGGGCAAGTATAGAAGCTATAAGTAGCTAGCCTATAGTAGTCGGCCTAACCAATACCTCACGACAACATAAAATTAGCCTTATGAATTGAATCTTAAGTAAGGAAAAACAAATATTGCTAATTAATAAGCCATAATGAAAATTAACATAATCTAAAAATACTATATAGGTCATGCTAAAAATAAATATAGCTAAAAAGTACTAATATTAATTACATAACTAAGCACTAAAGAAAAAGGATAAACTAAGTTATGCATTTTCACTATAAACCAATGTAAAACTAAAATAATTATCAACACTATCGTCATTCCTAGTATTGAATTGAATTTATTTTGTTAGCATTAGTATTTATTTGAACTTTGTTTGAGTTACTACATTTATAGGCTTTATAATTTATTTACCATTCAAGAATGTTAAGTCTAAACTTGAAATAATATGTTAAAGATAAATTTGTAAAAAAGTTTAAGAAATATTTATAAATTACATTACAATAAATATTTATATGTATAAAATATTTTTAAAAAATATATAAATATACTATTGGGTTGGGTTGGTTTCGGTTTGATTTTTCTCAGTTAAAACCAAAACAAACCAATTATGGTCAGGTTTAATTTTCTAATACCAAACCACATCGTGTTTTTTTTCCCGGTTTAACTCGAATTATCGATTTGGTACGGTTTATCGGTTTTCTTTGTACTCCCTACACGGAATGATTTATATTCCTTTTATATACACATATCGGAGTTAAACATGGGGTTTAATTGACTTCTATTTTGTTTTTGTGCTGGGTGTCAAGAAATAAAAATGGAACACTCTCTTTGAATTTTTGGTGCAATAAAATTGTCAATTATCTTTTTTTTTTCTTTCTATTTCTATTGTTTATTTGACAACCAATGATATTCTATGTCACAATTTTGTTTCTGAAATTTAATTTAAAGGTTCTAAAAATTGGCATGTTCCCTTCTTGAGACTTGAGACTCTAATAGTTAACTTTGTATAGATTCAGCAATGATAATTAAATGACTATTTTACTTTTTAAAGTTAATCTGCATGATGTGAAAAAAATTGCTAGAATTTTTTACTAATAGAGTTAAGAAACTGAGGAGTGACATTTGAGATAGGAAAACAATTTTAATTTTAGATGTATTATGCACTTTTTAAATAAGTAAATTTTATTCTGTAATCATTGGAATGGGTAAACTCTAAAGGAAATATTGGGCCATTTGCACATATATTCATTTTTTATCCGCCATTGAAGTTATATCTATATTGCACAAAAAATTATAAAATGCACCCACAGGAATCTGAAGCTCTTCTATATCTTCGGTGCTACATCAAATTTCCTTCAGAAAATCAGATCTTAAGTAGTTATGTCTCTTCAATGCAGCTTTAGAATCGGATATGAAGTTCTTCTATCTTTCCAATATAACTTCAGAAAAAATCATATCTTAAGTAGTTCTATCTTTTTAATACAACTTTAGAAATCAGATCTTAAATTATTATATCTTTCGAATGCAACTTCAGAAAAATACAAATCTTAAGTAGTTATATCTCTTCACTGCAACTTGAGAAATAAGGTATTAAGTTTTGAAATATTCAATGCCTAAATCTACTCCAAATAAATTCAAAATTGAAACATAACTTTCAAATATTATAAAAAATAATCCTGAATCATCAAATTACCAAACAACAAATCTAACAAATTCCATTTCAAGAAGAAGCCTTAAGCACAACCTACAATGGTATTTTGCAACTAAGAAGAAGAAGAAAAAGAAACCAAATGGCTCCTCGATATATGGGGTGTGAATATAGAGAAGAAGAAAGCAACAACGAAACTCCCGGATACATGGGTGTCACGACCCCAAATTTCCTCTGTGGGATGTCGTGATGGCACATAATCTCTAAGACTAGGTAAGCCTATCAATGCGGAATAATAATAAATATCTGAAATAAATAAA
>AWOL01S0038400.1:0-16092 GCA_000715115.1 Nicotiana otophora
TTCCTCCTAAATCATCTTACTCGGATATAACGAATAATAAAACAATTCATATATTTACATTTCTTGCTAATCTCCAAATTTCTTCTTTATTATCCTCACGCACGTTATTGATTTAGACTTCTGGTAGGAGCCGATGATCATTTAGTGAATTGTGTGTTACTAAGTTTAACCTTATTAAACTAACCACCTATCTAAACTATGCTTGCTCACATTAAGTATAGCTTAAGAAAATAATTCTACATTTGATGGTTTTAGCATTACAAAATTGTAGTGCAGAACATTCTTCTTGACATCCATTTATTTTGAAAATTTTGGCTGTTTAGCACTAAGGAATTGTTGTGACATAAAATTTAGTAAAAACTTACCGTACCCGGTGTTTACACTAAGCAGACAAAAATATGGATTCTTTTCTTAATCATGATTAACTAATACATGTTTTCACTTTATTAAATCACTTGACTATGGTATGTTCAATTAGTACGATGTTAATACCGGGTGCGGGGTAAGTATTTACCCATAAAATTCTTCTTGCTGGACTTGATTATGATCAAATTAGCTGTGTAATTCAACAGCACTATATTCCAGAAAAAAACCTTGTTTCCCTTGCCAGAAAGTAGGTATTCAGACAAAGGCAATTCTTTAGTCTCTCGATTCTTGAAATATGATTATTTCTGTCAAAAATATGTACGACTTTCTGGATAATTGATTGAAAAACTTCAGTCCACACAAAACTCAAATATTTTTTCTTTTATATGAGCAAAATATCATAGACTAACACTGATAGATTTTTCCCAAAAAGGAAAAAAGAGACAAATGATAGCAGTTCAAACAAAATATTTCCAATCACCACCAATAAGCCTTCTGTTCATTAAAGCAAAATTTATGCAAAACATAGTCCAATTTAAAAGAAATTTAACACAACTGATATGGCAATATGTTGTTTGTTATTGCTTTGATGTATTCTCCCTTCCTGGTTTACGCCTCGCATTAGCAATACTCCTGAAAACTTCCAGAATTCCTTTAAATGTTACAACTCCAATCAAATTATTATCCGCATCCATGACCCAAATGGAATTAGCACGATGTGCAAGAGCTTGAATCATTACAGCCACCAACGAACTCCATGGATAACAAGTAATCGCCTCGGACCTTCTAGCTGAAGAAAATCGTCCCAGCACAGTATTTCTGCTCGAGCCTGATTCATCGTCTGATGAACAACTCGAAGCAGAAGATGATGATGAAGACGGTGAAAACTCTTCATCTATTAGTTCCACCATTGCCTCGAGTTTCTTATCTTGAAGCCTCGTCTTGACCAACTCAACCAAATCCTCTGCAGGACCACCATAGTCAATGTATGCCATAAGATCACCAGCTGAAAGAGTCGTGATTGCAGCTGCAACAGTTTCATCACAATAGGCCAGAGTGAAAGGGGAGATTTCACCAATCAACCGGTTGTCTTCATCAACAACTGCAACTGAGCTTTGCTCGATATGCGCGAGAGTAATGGCATCCAACGAAGAGATTGCAGGATCGTGGTAGCGAACAGTCATGATGTTGTGATTTATGATGTTGAGTGAATCGATTGAAAAGGTGGGCATAGGAGAGAAGACTCCAATGGAGTTGAGAAGGAATCGGACAATGTCTTCTTGTGTTAGCCAGCAGTATTCAACTCCGTTATGATTTGTGGGAAGCAGTGAGGATGCTTTACTCAAAAGCCTTTTCCTCGAAGGCGTGCTCCTGTAGTTTTGAATCGGTATAACCAGGTTCTGGGCGCCTTCAAGAATGTAATCTATTGCTTCCAGCAAGCTGAAACAAAACAAGAAAGACACATGAGAAGTCCGTCAGTAATATCGGTCAATCAATCAACTATGTCTCCATCTCAAACCAGTCAGGATCCTATGTTGCTCGGATCCCTAAAAATGTCAGCCATATGCATGTTACATCCTCCAAAAGTTATGTTTTCTTGGAGTGTCTGACACGAGTACCACAGCAATTTTGAAGATCCGAGCAACATAGTTGGGGGACTTGGGGCCAAAAATACGCAGAATAAATATCTAGCAAAGCATCAATTGTATGAGCTCCACACATATATCAAAAGCCTCAAAAGATGGTTAGTAATGTGCCAAAGGTTATTCACATAAACAGAAAACTAAATCAGAAAAGGGCAAAAAGAGAATTAAACAAATCATCACCATTTGATGCTGAAAAAGTAGAGATACATTATGCCCGAAAAGACAAGTCAACTGATTAAAAAATTGGATCTTGACTCTCGAGTTACAAAAAGGTTCCTTTTTGTTTCAGCATATTCTTTAGCAGTACCCACACATATATTATCTTTTAATAATAATTCATTCTACATTTCCGCTTTCCTCTATTGTCATTAATTATACGTTTCAAGAATCTAAGAATTCATATCAATAAGCCAATTAATTAAAATAAAAATAAAAAATCACAAACCTTGAATTGGGATCCAAATGCCTAACAATGGAATCCCCTTTAGGCAAAATCTGAGCCACAGGAGTCTCAAGAGCTTTGGAAGGATTAACCAAATTGTCTTCTTTAGAAAGAAAGCAAATCACATCTACCATAGAGATCTTCCCTACACAGCGGCACACAGAATCAGCCCCAGCGTCACCTTCTTCTAGAACCTTCTTGGGATGGTCACAGCTCCAAACGCTTACATGGGTCTCGCCGGATTTTTTCAACGCCGTTAACGCCTCCAATACGGTGGCTTTTGCCGGAATAGGCTTTAATGCCGGCTTACCAAGGCACAGGTCTGATACCTCCCGATTCAGAAAACTTACTGCCATACAAATGCGGGATTTTCAGGAGTGCTGAAAATAGAGAAGGAGACGTTGGCCGGAGAGTTTTCCGGAAAATAGCAATGGAAGACTTGGTGGTGGTGGGTGAATGAATATTAGACTGAAGATAGAAGGGAGGATTGAGGTATTTATAGGTGGTGAATACTGGCAATAGCCGGTCAGAGGTTATCTATTCTCCACTCGTTTATTTTATATTATTTTTATTTTTATTTTCTTTTTACTTTTTAGCAGCCAGGAGGTCAGTATATCACGAGAAGAAGGTTCTAGGGATATTGAAACTGAATAGTAGTAACATATTTGATTTTGTATAATTTATCACACAAGTATATGACTCGTCTATAAAAAATCAATAAAAAATAACATAAGATATTATATAATATCAAGAAATCTTTGAAGCGTTATATTTCCTCTTTCTTTTTCTCGAAAAACTAAAATATGGATCGCATTTGCACATCAAACTGACCTTGAAAATAGATCTGTGGTTTGATCTGGAACTAGTTGGTGTTAAAGTTAAAACTATAAAATAATTAATTTATTGGTAGTAAATATAATAAAGTTCGACCCAAATCGAACTAACAAAATATTTGCCCGAATAGTAAAAATCAGCTTATTTTGATAAGTGTTTTTTTTATATGTGTTTTTCTCAAAAATACTTTTGATGAGAAGCAGTTTGTGTTGGGCTAATTAATTTGAAAAGCACTTCTGAGCAGCAATTAGTGTTTGGCCAAACTTTTAAAAACTGTTTCTAAGTATATTTTTCTCAAAAGTACTTTTCAAAATAGTGCTTTTTAAGAGAAATTACTTTTTCTGCTTCTCCAAAATTACTTATGCTTCTAATTAAAAGTATATTTTTTCTTCTAAAAGTTTGGCCAAACACTTCAACTTTGAACAAAAAATATTTATTTTGAAAAAAAAAATTGACTTTGAAAAAGTTTGACCAAATAGGCTATAGAACAGTCACATGTGTACTACATATTATACGTTTCATATAGGGAAATTGTCCAAAAAGTTGATGAAATAGTCATAGAATGATATATAATTTCGTCATTTGGAAATATATTTTTTATGTAAGGATTATTTATAAAATTGTCACCATCTTTTATACTATGGAGTAATTACTCTAGAAAAATAGTTTGAGGTAGATATCTTTCATATCAAGATAATGGGCCCGGGTGGATCCAAGTGATTTATGGGTCTGATTTAATGTTTAGCTTTTTTTCATGGACAGCTCTGTCTTTGAATTGAAATCACATTAATTTAGATGTTAATTTTGGTATATAGCATAACGTAAGATGCATCTAATGGGTAGGCCGAACACTGAACTGTGACCAAATTGGTCAAAAAGCAATTAAAGGGCAGAAACTGAAACTTAATTCAACTAATTGGAGGATATTTATTGTCCGTGCCAATCTCCCTACCACTGACACTTGTCAAACCAGCAATGCAACTACTATTAGAAAAGAAAAGGCCAAAGTATCATCGTAATGGTAGGTACGAGTGGTAAATTGTAATGAATTGAAATAAGTTTGTATATTATAATCACTGAACTAATTATAGTTGAAATAAGAAATAATAACGAAATTGAAGGAACAATAGAAGCGTAACCAGAAGGGAATGAGAAGAGATACAAAAATAGAAAAGGGTGTGCGTACGTATGATTTTTCATAAGCGGTGTCATAATTTAAAGAAATAAATAAATAAATAAATTATTATAATTCTAAGCGATGTCATTTACTATATTTATTCCTAATATTTTATTTTTATATATATATAACTAGTAAGGCTAAGCGGTGTCTCGTGACACCGCATAGGACAAGGGATATAAGCCCCTAGGGGTAAGAAGGCAGACACAAGAGGAAGGGGAAGGAACTTCACAATACAATGTCATGCCTTCTTTTAGTAACCTAATGATATTTAAGCATTTTCTAATCCGGGTCCCACACATAACTTGTCAAATTTCTCAATAGGTCCTCCAAGATGTTATTTTCATTCATAACATAACTCGTTAATGTTGTAATTAGGTTTGTTTGAGTTAAATAAGACTTTCTTCACAAGTTTACGTTGTTGTTAGTTCAACTCAGGGGTGACCCGTCCATAAAGCGGTTAAATCAAATACTTTAGGCCCTATATTTATGGGGGGGCCCGTTTTTTGGTTATACCAAAATTTTATATATATATATTGTCACGACCCAAAATTTAACCATGGTCATGATGGCACCTATCGTGATACAAGGCAAGCCTGTTTTCCAAAATATTACTATTAATTTTAATTTTAAGAATTTAACAAAAATATTTCCAATATTTGAATTTTACATAAACTAAACTAACTCTAAATATAATATAGAAAATACGAAAACGAGCCCCAAACATCAGGGTGTCACTAAGTCATGAGCGTCTAAATCTATGAACTAAGAAATAAAAATGTCTAATTGTACAGTCCAAAAGAAGAAATGATAAAAGGAGTAACAAGGTCATGCGGACGCTAGCAGCTACCTTGCAGTCTCCAACGATAGCCGGCCTGAACTCAACGATCGTCGCGCTCTAACTCACCTGGATCTGCACATAAAGTGCAGGGTGTAGTGTGGGTACAACCGATTTAGTAGTAACAGAAATAACTAAAGAATTGAGTAGTAGTAACGAGCTAAGTAAAACAATTCAATTTTTTCTTTATCACAATTTAAAATAAACAGAAATAAACAGGTAAATTCCATCAACTCAATAAATGCTACAAAGAAATTAACAGGTAAAGTGCAGCAACATCAAAAGCAATGAAACCTCGTAGCAATGTCACTCCATCACTCAGCACTCGGCTCTCGGCACTCGCACTCGGCACTCAACACTCAATAGGTACCTGCGCTCAGTAGGGGTGTGTACAGACTCCGGAGGTGCTCCTAAAGCCCAAGCACTAAGCACGGACAACTCACGTGCCATAATATATCAAATCCCTGGATCCGCACGGTCAACTCATGTGCTACGCGGATAACTCACGCATTATGGTGTCAATACCTGAATCCGCACGGACAACTCACGTGTTGTACGGACAACTCACGTGCCTCAATCAAATACCTCATAACAGGCCATCGGCCTCACTCAGTCATGTACCTCTCTACCCTCACCATCATTAACAAATAAGGGAAATACAGCACACATCAAGTATCACAGCATATCAGCAAAATAATAAGGACTGAGTTAAACATGTACAATAATATCTACGATTTAGTGAAAATAATGTGAGCATGAATAAAGCCTAAGCATGATCTCTAACATGAAGGCAAACAAGTTCAACAACAAATAAACACATAACTACAGATAATAGCCATTAGGCCTCACAGCCTCACGGGACGGACCAAGTCTCAATCCCTCGCGGTGCACACCCACCGCCCATCACCTAGCATGGGTATCACTTCTAAACAATCACGTAATATCAAATCTCCGGGTTTATACCCTCAAAGTCATAGTTAAACTGTTACTTACCTTAATAGCATAAAATCCTACTCCGGGATGCCCTCGTCTCTGGACTCGGTCTCTAAAACCTCCGAATCTAACCAAAATCAGAATACTACTATCAACATAGGTCAAAAATTGGCGAATGGTGAAAGACATGATAGAAGATGGTTAGTTTATTCTAAAGACTTAGATAAAGTATTTTATTTTTGTTATAAGTTGTTTAGTTCGAGTTCCGGAACTTGTAGTAGTAAACTAGTTAGTGAAGATAGTAATGATTGGAGAAATATTAGTACTAAACTCAAAACTTATGAAACAACAAATGAACATACTATTAACATGGATGCATGGATTGATTTAGAAATAAGACTGTAAAAAGATAAAATAATCGATAAAGATGTTCAAGAACAAATCAATAGACATAGAGAGCATTAGAAAAATATATTGTCAAGAATTATTGTCGTGATCAAAACTCTTGAAAAAAATAATTTAGCATTTAGAGGAAAGAATGAAAAGATATATCAAGAGAATAATGAAAATTTTTTAAGTTTAATTGAAATGATTGCAAAATTTGGCCCCGTCATGCAGGAACATATTCGACGAATTAAGCATGATGAAATTCATAGTAATTACCTTGGGCATAGAATACAAAATGAATTGATTAACTTTTTGAAAAGTAAAATTAAGAATAAAATTATAGAAGCAAAATATTTCTCGATCATACTTGATTGTACTCCAGATACAAGTCATCAAGAACAAATATCTTTTATACTGCGGAGTATGGATATTTCAGCAACTCCAATAAAGATTAATGAATATTTTTTAGAATTTTTAAAAGTAGATGATACAAGCGGAAAAGGTCTTTTTGAAGTTATTATAGATGAAATAAAAAATATTGGACTTGATATTGATAATTTAAGAAGGCAAGGATATGATAATGGGTCCAATATGAAGGGAAAACATCAAGGAATGCAAAAAAGACTTCTTGATGTAGATCCTAGATCATTTTACACACCATGTGGTTGTCATAATCTAAATTTATTACTTTGTGATATGGCTAATTTTTGTACAAAAATTATATTATTTTTTAGAGCGGTACAACGTATATATTCACTATTTTCATCTTCTACTAAGCGATGGAAAGTATTAAAGGATAGTGTACCAAATCTAACTCTTAAATCATTGTCACAAACTCGTTGGGAAAGTCTTATTGAAAGTATTAAAGCAATAAGATTTCAAACTCCACAAATAAAAGATGCTTTATTAAAATCAGTAGAAATTAGTGATAATCCAAAAACTAAAAGTAAAGCTAATTGCTTAGTAAAATATGAACTCAAAAATTTTGAATTTTTATTCGGTATGACTATTTGGTATGATATATTATTTGTTGTTAATTCAGTTAGCAAAAGTATGCAGTCAAAAGACATGCATATTGATGTTGCCATAGATCAATTAAAATGTTTGATTTCTTTTTTAACAAATATAGAGAATAAGGATTTGTAACTGGTATGATTTCTGCCAAGAAAATTATATTTGAAATGAATATCGAACCCGAATTTCGTAAGAAATGTGTAATATCTAGGAAGAAAAAATTTGATGAGAATGTTGATAATAAAATCTCAAAGTCTCTTGAAGAGTCCTTTAGAGTTGATTACTTTTTATACATAGTAGACAAGGCTATTTTTTCACTTCAAAATAGATTTGAACAATTTGAAGCAGATAAAAATATTTCTTTTTCTATCTAGTGATAAAAAAAAAGGTTGTGAGTTCGAGTCACCCCAAGAGCAAGGTGGGGAGTTCTTGGAGGGAGGGAGCCGAGGGTCTATCGGAAATAGCCTCTCTACCCAGGGTAGGGGTAAGGTCTGCGTATAAACTAGCCTCCCGAGACCTCACTAGTGGGATTATACTAGGTTGTTGTTGTTGTTGTTGTTGTTGTTGTTGTTGTTGTTGTATCTAGTGGTAATAAACTAAGATAACTAAATGATGAAAATTTAAAAACACATTGCCTTAATCTTGATTTTTTCTTAAAGTATAATAATCAATCTGATATTGATGGTTTAGATTTATTTTCTGAGTTGAAAGTATTAAGGGAAATAGTACAAGTAGAAGATAATAGTTTAATCGCTATACTCAATCAAATAAAAAGACTTGATTCTTTTCCAAATGTCTATACTGCTTTTAAAATAATATTAACAATTCATGTTACCGTTACTTCAACTGAAAGAAGCTTTTCAAAATTAAAATTGATAAAATCTTACCTAAGATCAACAATGTCACAAGAGAGATTAAATGGGTTAGCTTATTGTCAATTGAGAAAGGCTTATTAGGAGAAATTGATTATAAGAAAATGATTAGTAACTTTGCATCTAAAAAAGTTAGAAAAATTGATTTCAAATAATAATAAAAAAAATTAAAACATTAAGGCACCTCATTAAAGTTTGGCTTTAGGCCCCAAAATACGTTGGGCCGCCCTGGTTCAACTATGTGATAATTCGACTCGTATTGTTAATTTGTTATTATTATTCATAAAATAGTGAGCTAATAAGTATTAGAAAAGGAGGTTTAGGTGAATCGTTTAGTTGGAATACACCGTGCAAATAATATACTAAATATAAACCTTTTGTATATATGGGTTTTTAAAATCCCTTGATGTAAAAAGGGTCCGCTGGCCAAATATGCCACACTCTCCGAAGAAAACAAATTCGTTGAATGAGGGAAACTTTAAACGTAATGCTAAAGAAGGTTCAAAAATTATTTTAAATTATACGATCAAAATTTAATTTCTTCTATTTTTTATATTCCTTGTTCAAATTTATCGTTTCGACAATTGCGGCACCTTACCTACTAATGCTTTAGTTGGGTCATATATATTTTCGGTTATCATGCATTATAAAGAAAAAGAAAAGGCAAAATAAAAGTGGCATCTAGACTTTAAGAAAATTGGAGAAATGTTTTAGAAGTATTTTCCAAAAATTGTTTGGAAGTACCTTCTTTAGAAATTTGATTTAACACTTAAAGATTTCGTAAAATCTCAATCTGTTCGGAGTTTTTAGTGTTGTTAGAGTTATCGTAATTACAAAAACATAGAAAACTTCCATTATTAGAAATCTTTTCAAATATTGAAGCAAATGTGTCTAAATAGACCAAAACAGATACTCGTAAAATTTATATAATCGACCCAACTAATTTAAGATTGAGACGATTTTTATTGTTCTTGTCATTCTATTTCTCAATAATATTATCTCATAAATGAATTACGTGGAATAAGAAGAGGTAAAAGCAAAGTTAAGCTTGTAGAATTTATCTCGGCATGACCTTCTTCGATCACGGATCTCGAGAGTTGAACGACAGTCCCCGAGCTTATCTCGTCGTTCTCGACCGATGATTCCAAATTTGCAAGTGCATCGGCCTCACCATTTTGTTCTCGTGGTACATGTTGTAAAGTCCATTCTTTGAAATGGTGCCAAGTGACCTGCAGTTTGTCCAAATACCTTTGCATTCTATCCTCTCGTACTTAGAAAGTTTTGTTTACTTGATTTACCACCAATAAAGAGTCGCATTTAGCTTCAATGACTTCTACTCCCAAACTTTTAGCTAGCTCGAGACCTGCAATCATGGCCTAGTAGTTTTGATAGATTGCATGATGGTTCTACCGGTAGGCGGCTTTAAAACGATGCCTAGCCCAAACCCCTTCACATTTGAAGCCCCATCCGTGAAAAGGATACATACCCCCGATGATGTACCCGATTTCAACAAGAGTTCCTTTTCGACTTTGGGTACGAGGGTTGGCTTGAAATCGGCCACGAAGTCCGCTAAAATTTGAGACTTGATGGCCGTACGGGGTTGATATTCGATATCGTACCCACTGAGTTCGACGACCCATTTGGCCAATCGGGCCGATAGTTCGGGTTTGTGCAAAATATTACGAAGTGGGTAAGTAGTTAATACGCATATGGGGTGACAATGAAAGTACGGTTTTAACTTTCTAGAGGCGCTTATCAATGCAAGTGCCAATTTCTCTAAGTGTGGATATCTAGTTTCTACTTCCCCTAAGGTTCGACTTACATAATAAACGGGAAATTGCGTACCTTGCTCTTCTTGAACTAGGACACCACTTACCGCGATTTTTGATACCGCCAAGTACAAGTAAAGTTGTTCATCTATTTTTGAAGTATGAAGCAGCGAAGGGCTCGATAGATATCGCTTTAATTCTTCTAATGCTTGTTGGCATTCCGGGGTCCAAGCGAAATCGCTCTTCTTTTTGAGTAGAGAGAAAAATCTATGACTTCGATCTGACAACCTCGAAATGAATCGGCCTAAGGCAGCAATTCATCTCGTTAGCCTCTGCACGGCTTTTACACTGTCCATGATGGCGATGTCTTCGATGGCCTTGATTTTATCGGGGTTGATCTCGATCCCCCGATTTGATACCATGAAGCCGAGGAACTTGCCTGAACCGACCCCAAAAGCACACTTCTCGGGGTTGAGCTTAATGTTGTATTTCCTCAAAATCTTGAATGTTTCCTGCAAATGAGCCAAATGATCATCTGCGCGCAGGGACTTAACTAGCATGTCATCAATATAAACTTCCATTGATTTACCTATTTGCTCCTCGAACATTTTATTTACTAGGCGTTGGTAAGTAGCTCCTGCACTTTTAGCTCGAAGGGCATTGCATTATAACAATATGTTCCATGCTTGGTGACAAATGAAGTCTTTTCCTGGTCTTCCGGGTTCATTTGGATTTGATTATACCCAGAACAGGCATCGAGAAAAGTAAGGATCTCGTGGTCGATCGTGGCATCGATCATGCGATCGATGTTGGGCAGCGGAAAAGAATCTTTGGGGCATGCTTTATTTAAATCCTTATAATCTACACACATTCTAACTTTGTCCCATTTTTTAGGGACTACAACTACATTGGCTAACCATTCGGGATATTTCACCTCCCGAATGGATCCTATTTTGAGAAGTTTAGTTACCTCGTCCTTTATGAATGCATATTTTACCTCGGACGAGGGTCTTCTCTTTTGCCTCACCGGTTTGAACCTAGGGTCCAAGCTTAGCCGATGCGTCACTATATCCGGCGAGATCCCTGTTATATCAAAATGGGACCAAGTGAAACAATCTATGTTATCGATAAGAAATTGAATAAGCTTTTTCCTGAGTTCGGGGGTTAATCCCGTTCCCAGATATACCTTTCGTTCGGGTAAGTGCTCGATAAATATAACCCGTTCCAGTTCTTCGACCGTCGATTCGGTGGCTTCAGAATCTTCGGTGATGATAAAAGTTCGAGGGATCAGAAAATCCTTCTCTTCCTCTTCTATTTCCTGCTTCCCCAATTCGGTTGAGGCTGGTGGCTGTGATTGCTATTTAGCTTCTCGTTTACCTTTGATGCTTGAACTTTCCGAGGTTGATAGTGTTGATATCGGCGTTACCTCATCGATCGCAAATATTTCCCTCGCAGCATGTTGTTCCTCGTACACTGTTTTTACACCATCCGACGTCGGGAATTTTATTACTTGGTGGAGAGTCAAAGGTACTTCCCTCATATTGTGGATCCAAGGCCTTCCGAGTAGGGCATTGTACCTCATGTCACCCTCGATTACGCGGAACTTGATATTTTAGATGGTCTCATCCACGTTTATTGGTAGAATAATCTCCCATTTAGTTATTTCACTGGCCATGTTGAAGCCGTTTAAGACTCGAGCTGCGAGCACGACTTTTTTTTGCATACCGAGTTGTTCCACGACCCTCGATCGGATGATATTCGCATAGCTACCTGGATCCACTAAAACACGCTTAATTTGAACTTTATCTAATAAGATAGAGATTACTAGAGCGTCGTTTGTGGGGCTGAGAGATGCCTTCGGCTTCTTCCTTGTTGAATGACAAAGTGTCTTCAATCACGTAATCTCGGGTTCGTTTTTCTATAGTGATCGATATCATTGAGCGTTTGAGTATGGGCTCTTGTGAAGTGTCGACCCCACCGATGATCATATGAATGATATGTTGAGGTTCCTCCTGTTTATTTTTTCTGTTGGCATTTCTCTCTCTGAAATGGTTCTTGGCTCGATCGCTGAGGAACTCTCGAAGGTGGCCCTCATTGAATAGACTAGCTACCTCTTCCCTTAATTGTCTGCAATCCTCGGTCTTGTGGCCATGTGTGCCATGATAGTTGCACATTGAATTTGGGTTTCTTTGGGAAGGATCGGTTTGCATGGGTCTAGGCCACCTAGTATCCTTGATCCTTCCGATTGCCGATACAATGCCCGATGCGTCGATGCTAAAGTTATATTACGATAATCGAGGTGCCTCTATAGGATCGGCATATTTGTCGAAACCACTTTTGCTCATAAGTCCCTGAGAATTCTGTCCTTGATCACTCCTTCGATTGTTTCGGGAGGAATTGCGTCCCGAATCATTTTTCCTTCGATTTGTGGTGTATGGTTGATATCGGTCTCTATTCGACCTTGGATCTCTGTCGATGTCCCTCTGGTTTTTAATAACCGACCTGTTTGGATGTACTGATCTAGAAGGAGATCTTAATTGGTCGTCTTCGACCCTGATTTTTGACTGATATCGATTGTGCACATCCGCCCAAGTTACAAACTGGATATTCGATCAAATTTTGTTTCAGCCGACATGATGCCATCGAACTTTGCTCGTTCAACCCTTGGGTGAAAGATTGAACGGCCCAATCGTGTGAGACCGGTGGCAACTCCATGAGTTCCGTTTGAAATCGGGACACGAATTCCCTCAGTATTTCATTATCCCTTTGTTTTACTTTAAAAAGGTCTGATTTCCTTGTTACGACTTTTATGGCACTGGCGTGTGCCTTTACGAAAGAATCTGCCAGCATGGCAAATGAGTCGATGGAATTCATTGGCAGATTGTGATACCAAATCATTGCTCCCTTCGAGAGGGTCTCTCCGAATTGTTTCAACAACACAGATTCGATTTCGTCATCTTCTAAATCATTACCCTTGATGGCACATGCGTAGGAGGTGACATGTTCGTTGGGATCGATAGTTCCATTATATTTTGGAATCTCGGGTATACAAAAGTTTTTCGGAATTGACTTTGGGACCGCACTCGAGGGAAAAGGCTTTTGCACGAATATTTTGGAATCCAACCCTTTTATCATTGGTGGTGCCCTCGGGATCTGATCGACCCTGGAGATATATGTTTCTACTTTTTTATCGTTTGCTTCGATCCGCTTTATGAGCTCCTCGAGTATCTTAGCAATTTCGGGAGTAGTCCCCGATTCTTGCTCATTTGACCTTACTACGGCTGGCTCCGTTCTGTGGGTAATTTTTCGAGGTAGATTGGGCTTCGGCCTACTTGGTACCCGGGTTTGGCTCTGCAACTGAACTATCGCTACATGTTGGGCTTGCGGCATTTCAAAAATCATACGCAAGCTGATTCCATTTTTCTCAACGTTATGGGTGTCTCGAGCCGCAGATTGAGTACCGCCATGAACGCTATTTTCAGGTTCAGAACGTTGGTTCGCCTCAAGGGCCACATGTGAATTAGCATCTAGTGGTACTTCGACACGAGCTTCAGGTGCTCCGACTCGAGCTTCTATGGTATCGACAAGCGGCCTTCCGGCCCTGGGCGTCAAGTTGTTGGTTTCATCTTGAAGGCCGGCTTCGTTTTCGATAGGTAAAGCCATTAATTGAGGGTTTGGCATTGCTAAACCAAAGCCAAAGATACTTTCAAAAGACAGGCGTAAAATGGTATGTGTTTGCAGATTCGTACCAAATAACCACTGTTATCCTCAGCCCTACGGTGGGCGCCAAACTGTTTACCCGAAAAACGAATAAACTTGAATTTGTATGTAGTTCTAAGAATATGTGGTATAGCTTAATACAAATCATAAGGATAAATAGAAATATCAAATACGGATTGCAAAGAATACCAAATAAACAAGGTTGGAAAGAAGATGATTTTTAGGACTAAGCAAGATGAATCACTGTATGGAGCTTAAAGGAAATAACTCTTCAATATAGGAGTGTGTGGTGTTTTAGTTACAATGTAAGCTAAAAAACTATCTTCTACAGAAATCTAGCCATCCTCTTTATAGTGGAGGATCCTACTTTAGATATAATTAAAAATATATAGTGGAGAACCCATGATAAATTAGTTTTTCCCTAATTTTCGCCGAGATTCTCTCCCTTAGTGTGTTTGCAACGGCTCTTGTCTGTGAGCTCCGAGCTCGATCGGCCTCGTTGTTGGTCGGTATTGTTTTTAGAGTTCGATGTGGAATTGAGCTCGATGTCGACTCGGAATAAGGTGATAATTCAGGCTCGGTATCGGTTGGCCTCTACCCCTTAAGCTCGAAATCATCTCATCATAGTTTGATTCGGGCTCGAGCTCGATAATGACTTCGAACTCGGTATTTGACCTATACCTGAAATCTGAAGTTCGTTCGTACCATCTTCGGAACCCATCTCGATATTATGAAGTCTCTCTTCGATCCATTATGTTTCGACCTCGATCAATCGTACGAAGGCCGAAATCTATTTCTACCGTATACAATTATAATTTTTATAAGTTAGTGAGTTCTAAATTAATAATTTGTACATATTCATTGGATTTATTAATACAAATGTATTATTTAAACAAAAGCAACTGGGTTCGGTCGAACCCCCAAACGACACTTTGTGGCTCCGCCCCTGACTTACTTCATTTATCTTAACTAAAGTTTAATTTATTTTTTCTATTCAAAACTCCTAGTCGAGCTAATGATAAGATCGATTTTTTGTTCGACGTACGAGAAGAAGGAGAAGATCGCCCAATGGTGTTTTTAAGAAAGTATGATCACCTATGGCCAATACCTTCTCGCATTTTGTGCCAAAAACCTGTTACTCTCTCCGTTTCAATTTATGTGAACATGTTTGACTGGGCATGAATTTTAAGAAAAAATGAAGACTTTTGGAATTTGTGGTTCTAAACAATTCAAAAAGGGGCCCAAAGTATTTGTGTAGTTATAAAAGCTTCTCATTAAGGGTAGAATTGTAAGTTTAAGCAAAATTATTTTTAAATTTAGAAAGGGGTCATTCTTTTTTGAACGAACCAAAAAGGAAATAGGTTCACGTAAACTGGAACGGATATAGTATTTATTGTCGCTACACAAGTTGCAATTATTAAAAGGACAAAAGCAAAAAAGCTCTACTCAACGGACAAAGTTGAGATATTAAATTCCAAGCTCTTTTTAAAGCAGTGTATTTTAAGTTAATCTTCATTTGGCAGGGGGATTATTTCTTACATTGTTCAGGAACTTCTAATTGTAATAGATATTACACTAGTTTGCATAACGTAAAAGTGTCGTCACTGACTATTCCTTTGATAATGATATGATCCAAAAACCTATTTTGTCGCAATTTAAACGTGTGACCTGTACCTAACTATGCTAAGATATAAGAGGGAAGCATAAGGCAAATTGATAAAAGAGCTCATTCCAGCCACATAATTGGACAGACGACTAACTTTCACTAGATTCTTTCATAGCTACTAAGAATATAGCATTAAAGGACAAATTGCAGCAATACTAGTAAACGTTTGAATTATTCTTTTCTCCTTTCTTATCCGGTATTCGTTATTCACTTTGAGGTCCTGACTAATTCGAATTTGTGTTGCGAATAGCTCATTAAAAGGAAACCGCTCTTTATCAGAAACTTTTTCATTCTCTAGCTCAAAGCCTCAAACTCGAGATCTTTGATTAAAGGTGAAAGAATCTTATTCATCCCACCGTAACCTACGGTGATAAAGTCGAATTATCATACTTATATTTCAAAAGGAGAACACTAGTACTTTATATTCC
>AWOL01S0038404.1:0-20747 GCA_000715115.1 Nicotiana otophora
TTTCTAAGTCTCTGTCAAATTAGTCTTTTGTTAAGCAAGCAAGAAAGGACTTCAAAGCTCATTTCCAGCTTTTTATTTGCACCAAGCGAAATTCGGCCAGGTACATCACAAGTGACATGATTTAGAATGAGCAATGTGGTGGTAACTGAAGTTAAGGTGGTCAAGTGATTCGTGAATTTGTAGGAAATACAAAGGTTCAACAGTTGTCAGAATGAAAGTGCCATACGACAAGTTGAGTGTAAGGGATTCAAGTCATTCAGAGGTTTTGTGGTCGAGGTCTGATTGAAAGGTCAAACAATTCTTTGTAGCCCGAAGCAGCTAATCAAAATGAAGCGGGGTAGTGGCAGAAGCAGACACTTTCAGCAAGGATGCCACAAACTAACCGCCACATTTTCAAACTGACAAAATTTTCTTTGTTTTAAGCAGGGGCAAGAAATCTTGTTCGCTTTGCCAGGAATCCCCATGAGGAAAGCATGTTCCAGATAAGTTCAGTTTTAAGTTTTCAGGCGCCCACCTGGAGAATGAGGGAATTTATTTCAAGTTTTAAGTCATCAGGCACCCAATTGGAAAATGAGGGAATTCGTTTCAAGTTCTAAGAGGGAATTCATTTTAAGTTTTAAGTCATCAGGCGCCCACCTGGAGAATGAGGGAATTTATTTCAAGTTTTAAGTCATCAGGCGCCCACCTTGAAAACGAGGGAATTTATTTCAAGTTTTAAGTCATCAGGCGCCCACATTGAAAACGAGGGAATTTATTTCAAGTTTTAAGTCATCAGGCGCCCACCTGGAGAACGAGGGAATTTATTTCAAGTTCTAAGTCATCAGGCGCCCACCTGGAGAACGAGGGAATTCATTTTATTTTTAAGTCAGCAGGCGCCCACCTGGAAAACGAGGAAATCCATTTCAAGTTTTAAGTCAACATCAGGCGCCCACCTGGAGAATGAGGGAATTCATTTCTGTTTTAAGTCAGCACAGGCACCCACCTGAAAAACGAGGGAATCCATTTTAAGTTTTAAGTCAACATCAGGCACCCACCTAGAGAACGAGAGAATTTATTTCAAGTTTTAAGTCAGCAGGCGCCCACCTGGAAAACGAGGGAATTTATTTCAAGTTTTAAGTCAGCAGGCGCCCACCTGGAAAACGAGGGAATTTATTTCAAGTTTTAAGTCAGCAGGCGCCCACCTGGAAAACGAGGAAATCCATTTCAAGTTTTAAGTCAACATCAGGCGCCCACCTGGAGAATGAGGGAATTCATTTCTGTTTTAAGTCAGCACAGGCACCCACCTGAAAAACGAGGGAATCCATTTTAAGTTTTAAGTCAACATCAGGCACCCACCTAGAGAACGAGAGAATTTATTTCAAGTTTTAAGTCAGCAGGCGCCCACCTGGAAAACGAGGGAATTTATTTCAAGTTTTAAGTCATCAGGCACCCACCTGGAGAACGAGGGAATTCATTTCATTTTTAAGTCAGCAGGCGCCCACCTGAAAAATGAGAGAATCCATTTCAAGTTTTAAGTCAACATCAAGCGCCCACCTGGAGAATGAAGGAATTCATTTCTGTTTTAAGTCAGCACAGGCGCCCACCTGGAGAATGAGGGAATTTATTTCAAGTTTAAGTCATCAGGCGCCCACCTGGAGAACGAGGGAATTTATTTCAAGTTTTAAGTCAACATCAGGCGCCCCCCTGGAGAATGAGGGAATTCATTTCAAGTGTTAAGTCAACATCAGGCACCCACCTGGAAAACGCGAGAATTCATTTCAAGTTTTTAAAGTCAGCACGCGCCCACCTGGAGAATGAGGGAATTTATTTCAAGTTTTAAGTCATTAGGCACCCACCTGGAGAACGAGAGAATTCATTTCAAATTTCAAGTCAGTTGCAGGCGCCCACCTGAAGAACGAGGGAAGTCATTTCAGAATTCAATTCAAGTTAGAAGTACAGAAGCTCGCTTCAAGAATGCAAGTCGACAGTCCGAAATGACCAAAATAAGAAGTCTCAATCCAGAATAAAAGAAAAGTGAATTCAAAATGTAGAAACAGATGAAAAGATATGGGCTGCTCAAGACATGACTGAAGTCGCAAGCTTTGCATGTCCCGTCTTGATCCGAAGAAGCTGAAGAGATGAATCTGCACCTGCAGCTAGCAAGCATCAAGGTTCAAATCAAAAGTCTGCATGAAGAACCATTCAAGACTCAAGATCAAGCTTCAGAAGACTTATAGATAGGAATCTTGTAACTCATAGCTGACAGGCTTAGTTAGTCTTTTTCATTTTTGATTTTGATGTAATAACAGGATCGCGGACCGGAACCTCGACGGAACGGTATCTCACTCGACTCTCTCATCCTCTCCACACACTCCATCACTTCTGAACTACACGTGGCCTGATTCCTTTATAGCCAAGGATATGTAGGCAGCTCAGATACCAGGGCTCGGTCACAATCTTTTGTCCGTCTTTGTTTCGTTTTGAATAAGCGTCGGGTCTTAAACCAAATACGTTGCTTAGTGTTCTTTGCTCCGAAAACTCTTCGTGTTTCCAAGCAAAGAGGGGCAGCTGTAAGCACGTAATTTTTGACCCGCGCAACTTTTAAAAGTAGTATTTTAAAAAAAATAGTTATTTATTTTTCATTTTAATAGGATTTTAGTCAAACTTTAGTTTTAATTTTAAAACTTATAATAGTTTTATAATATTTTTTTTTCTTATTATATATTTTTGTTAGCTTATTAGTATTTTATGATATTTATAATATTTAAAAAATACCAAAAATATTTTCATTTTTAATCTATAGTTCACTTTAATCGTTTATTCTTATTAACTAAGATTAATTAGTATATTTTGATAGTATTTTTATTTTTATTCAATGAGAAAGAATTGAATTTGGACCAATTGGGAGCTCATTTTCGAATTCTAGTGGTCCAGTAAGACAAAGGCTCATTCTTCACAATATCTTTTAGCCCAAATTCTTTTCTCACCCATCAAACCCCCTCCCTTAATCATAGCCATTGATCTACTTTCATCCAAGGGCCAATACTCACTCCCCACTACCATATAAAAACCAAATTAACACCCCAAAACCCTAAGCTAATTGACAAAAACCAGCAGCGCAGTTCCTAGAAAAGGGTAGCAGTTCTTCGTTAAAAACACACACAGAGAGACATCACTCCCGGAGACGACCCTTCTTGCCGTCGCACCTCGCCTGCCCGTAGATTAAAAAATAGAGAATCAGATGAAGGGGATATTAGATTAGATTAGAGGAGAGAACATCAATTGAATTCACAAAAATCGGCACTCTCCTTCTCATTTTGACGCACAGTCCACATAGATGGATAGAAACAGAGGACTAGAGGAACCCAATTCCACCATGCCTTAAACCATTTTTACCATAAACTGACGTTGCAATTCCACAAAAAATTTTGGTTAGCTTTTTACAAAGTTTTGTTCGAGGTTGGATGGTCGATTAAGATATTGTTCGAAGCCGAAGGTCGCGGTCATTGTCCCTGATTTTTAGCTATTTTTCGATCGAATTCCGTCGCCGGGTCGTGCACATAAGTCCGAGTATATCTTTGTATTCACTGATTTTACTCATTTAAAAGAAGCAATCTCAGGTTCAATTCTTTCCACTCTTACTTCTATTTTGGCGTCAATTTTCAACGTGGTATGAATAGCATGATACCTATCTATTGTTTTTCTCAAATTTTCTTGGTTTAAGTTCTGTCGGAATTGCTAGAAGGATACTATATGGTGCCATTTTATAAAACTTGAGATTCCATTGAGGTCGTAGGTTCAATTAGGTTCTACTTTTCTAGATCTCATTATATTTGGATTAAAGCTCGGTTGTTTGGTTCCGAGTCATATCTTAATACTTGAGGCTTAAATTAAGTCATTAGTTCATTCCTTAGTCATAATCAAGAATCCAACAGTGATTACTTAGTTTATAAGATCATTTCCTTGACTAGTTAATTATTTGTGTCATGTTCAAGATAGTTTTAGCATGAATACCATGGTATTTGAGTTTGTTAAAATTTGGGATGATAATGATGTTATGGGCTTTGTAGGTGAACGATTTTATAGAAATTGGTACAATTTTGAGCTTTAGGTCATTCTTTTCCTTGATTATCTAATTAGGTCATTAACATTCAATTTAAATAATAAAAGTTAGCCCACATTTCCGTAATTAACAAGTGTTTGCATATGTTTCGGAAAATATTAGTTAAGTCTCTCCAAAATATTTTATCCACAAGAATTTCCATAACCTATGGCCTTCACAATAAACTGAAACCTAGAGAATGGACAATTCATGAACATCGTAGCTTGCTTTAGGCGCGATTAATAATAAAATAACGTGACTATGGGTACGGTTCCCGTGGCATAGTCATGAGACGTAATCCCCAATTCGAGTGTGCGTTTCACGTGACTCGACCATAACTTCAAATAACAATAATAAAAATAAGCATGTTGTAAATCGCTGGTGCATTTCATGTGGCGCGGTTTGCGACGTGTGACAAAACGACAAGTGTACGACATCGTGACTTGTTTCCAGAAATAATTCCATAAATAATTAAAAGCGGTTAAAAAGTAACAATGCACAATAGGCTTTAAATATGTAATAAATCAGATAATTAGGCCAAGTATTAATTGTTAAGCGACCGTGCTAAAACCACGGAACTCGGGAGTGCCTTACACCTTCTCCCGAGTTAACAGAATTCCTTACTCGGTCTTCTGTGTTCGCAGATCATAAATAGAGTCAAATTTCCTCGATTTGGGATTGAAAATAAACCGGTGACTTGGGACACCATAATTTATTCCAAGTGGCGACTCTGATCAAATAAATAATCTCATTTCGAATATTGTCACTTTAATTGGAAAAACTCCCATATCTCCCTCGGGAAAAAAGGAGGTGTGACATCCGACCAACATTACCTTCTCTCTATCAGCAAGCTTACCAAGAAAAGCAGTGGGTGGCTTTGCATATTGTGATAGGCTGGTGATGTTGTTAGTGTCAAATGTATGAATGCCTAAACTAGTTGCATCCGTTTTAGTCACCTTAAATATAGCCTCGGCTAATAGTCCAATGGTTTTATTCCAACAGCAGGCGTTAAATCCACCATCATAGACAAGGATAAAATGGTTCTTCGATAAACCATCAATTGTTAATTCGTTGGTTGACTCCTCTACAAAATTATCTTTGTGGATAACATCATTGAATGCAACCAAAATGTGAGTAAGAACACAGTATAGAAGTATCTTCAGAACTGCCTCGGCAAAGGATGCACACACTGAATTTTCACACCTCAACACCAGTATAACTAGTTTTGAAGAAGCTCTAATGACTGCTACAAATTAAAGAGATTCTCTTGTATACCAAGTAGTTTCACCTTTCCTACAAGACCACCAAAGGTGTAAAGCTTTACCATGATGCATGGTATATGGATGTTAAGCTTTATTCCTTCAGTTTGCATTATCTCAATAATATGCTCCATTCCAGTAATGACATTAGAGTAACCCTTGGAGTCTATCATTTTATGGGAAGTAAAGACATTTGGATCTATGTTTTCTTTATCCATTAACAAGAAAACATTCGCTTACTTTTTTTTAAAAATCTGGTTATATAGAGAGAGCAACCGACTGCAAGCAAAGCATGTGGCTGGAAATCCAAGGTCCCTCATTTTGTTAACGATTTTCTCAGATCTTTTTATGTCATCTTTAGAAGCATTTTTGTCGAGACCATAAGGAATAGCAACGACTGTAGGCTTAGCTATAACTTGCATGACATTGAAACCAACAGTAGCACCAGCAACCTTGGCAACCTGACACTTAATTTTCTTCATATCTGTAAGCATCATAAATGAGATTTCTTCAGCAACAAAAAAATTCTCTCCAAGATAGATTAACCAAGTAGCCACTCGTTTGTTCGACTCTTTGACATATTTAGCTATCAAATATGTGTTACCATGTAATGTGCAAAAGCTAACAACAGATTTTATTGGAAATATGGTTGAATCCCTCGAGTCTAGGAAGTTAACTGGTACAAACTTCAAAATTGCAAGTAAATTTTCCAACCCAATTAAACATTCATAAAATATTGCATGCTCCATTGTTTTGGTAGAAATTTCTATGGCACCAACCTCATCCCTTTCAAGAGGTGCAACAGGAGTATAGCCAGGTGGCTTCTCAACTTCCCTAACCAAACTTTCCTGACCAATTCCAATCTCGAAAATGTGGTATGCCTTTCTAATTCTTAACTTTTAAACGATAAAAGAATTCTTACACAACTGTACAACTTTCAAGTCTTCATCTGCACTCTTGAATATTGCACATGAGTATGACACTGTCACGTCTAGAAAGAGTGAGAAGAACTCATTACGCAGGTCATAAGAAAAAGTGCTTTGAGCTAAAGCGTGTCGAATGAAATATGTCTCAGATGACAATGCAACTAAAAAGAGCAATGGTGTCCACGAGATTCGTTTCCTGTTGGACCTTGTAAAAGAAGCTTTCAAATCGTTAAGACGACCGTCAAGCTTAGCAAAAAAAAAGAGAAATCCCCATGAATTTAAGCATAAGCAATGCAGTAGTTAGCATGAGTTGGTACTTTCCAGTAAAACTGTGTATCAGGAACAACAAGAGGAATTTTGGTAGAGCAGTTACAATCTGATCCTTTGAGGGTGAAAAGTGAGCCTCCTTCTAGCAAAATGATGTATCCCCTTGACTTAAGCAATGGATAAGCAATATTGTTAACATTTCTAACATCATTACACATATCAAAGGAAAGAGCGGGAACATCAAGAACAACATTGAACATATACACCAGGATCAAATGGAAGGTTTAAGTATTTAATCTTATGTATCAATGTGATCCCATCTATATTCAACATGTCACTCCCAGATTCAAGGTACCTTTTTGTAGAGCCAAGATCAAAATAATATGCATACTTATACTTGCCCGTCATATCATCAAAAAACTTGTGTGCAGTGGTCACTACTCTATTAGAACCACGAGATGCTGCAAAAATGTCCTTCTCCGGCTTTGTTTGGAACGTCATACTACCAGACTTCATGTAAAGCTTCTGACCAGATTTGTCGGCCCATGATTTTCCTTCAACATTGCTCAAGCAAATAACAGTATGGCCAGCACAAGATCCTATTGCACATTTATCGATAACAAGTCTAGTTGTTGGCCCATGATCAAATGGAAAATGAAGTAACATATGTTGAGCAGTCACATTTTTAGGCATCAACCCATACCTATACAGTCCACTAGATTCAGGTATTTGATCGAACAGGTTGTACGCTCAAAATGTATACAAAATTCCTTCCGACTGTTGAAGGAAACAATATCCAAATCAGGTTTTCGAAAGCCTGAATCAAATTCTACCTCGAAGTATGTGATAATAGGAGCAACATGCAGAACTTTGAAACCCTCTAGTTTTGACAATGTATCCCTGACTTTAATAACAAGCGATTGTGGATCAAGAGCTGTTGAGGTTTCATCGATTAAATCAAAGTCACAATGGCCTCCTCTGTTTTTGTCTCTGCCAAAGTTGTTGAGTCCAATCGCATCTATTGCAGCACTGACCCCATGTGGCTAACAATAGAAAGCATACTGGAGTTACTTCCTTGTAACTCCTATCACTAAATCATGTATGGTGTTGATGGAAGTGTACATCTTCTCCAAAATAGTAGCTGGAAAAGAGGGGCTCACCGGTGGAGGTGCAGGAAAACATTGCTGGTAGTATGGGTGTGGAGGGGTAGAAAGGAAGTCGATGTACTTTTGGTAGATGAGGGACAATGAAATAATGGATCCATATTTGCTGAAGAATATAGATATACTTTCTATTGATTTCAACGTTGGATACACAGAAAAGAAAACAAGAATGGGGGAGGTTCCAAAGTACTCCAACAAGAGCTAAACCAAATTAAAGAATTTCGAAGCTCGTTCGTCGGAATTTTTCTTGATCGCCAGAATTTTGAAGCACACACTAATGTGGTGATCATCAGGATTCTGCCACAAATCGTGATGGATCACTAGAATTATTCAGCATTCTGACTGAAAATTCTGGTGATCGTCATAATTTCTGGTCCTTCAAAATTCTAATATTAAATTTTGATGATCGTCAAAACTTTTGGTGTTTCAAAATTCTGGCAAGCATATTTTAAAACTCAGATACATGGCTATTTTTTTAAACTATTCTTAATGAGGTCAAAAATAACACTTATTTAAAGAAGGCCCATTCAATATATTTCTTAGGACTTTGTATTTGGGTCACTCGTGGGTGGCCCAAGTCATGATTTTGTTCTAATTGAGTTCGAACTTGTTTCATTTTATCATTCAAATCATTTAATTTTTGAGTTAAAGTGACGGTCTCGAAAAGGAATTAAATTATTAATTGTAGTCACCACTTTGAAACTGAATTTCAGTGTTCCACTTCACTTTATTTGAATTCGTAATCAAAAGAAATATTTGACGAACCAGAAATTTCGAGTAAGGAACTATTGACAGGGAAAAATGTGTTAGGCACCCCCAATTTTTTTTGGGTTGTAACACGATTCCTTTTATTGACTTATACGAGTAGTATTATACCTAGTACATAAGGATCGTTTGATTGGTGGGATAAGGGATAATAATTTTACTATAAAATGCGAGACTATATTATCCCGCGTTTGATTGAAATTTTAATTTCGAGATTAATTTTGAGAATAGTTATATCACAATTGAGATATTATATTTATCCCAGTTTGGATGTGGGATAATCATCATGAGATTAGTAATCCTAGGATTAAACACCATCACACATATGCCCGGTTCTTCTCCCAAAGTCCTTTTAAAAATTCAAGGTTATAAATTAAAAATAAAAGTTTAATCCAACTTATCTAGCGTAAAAATCAAACGTATATTTTATATTATACTCCACATTTTATCAGTGAATGGTCTCGTTATTATTTAATCCTCGTACTATATTTCGGGTTTAATTTATTCACCACCAACGACCCTTCTGATTAGCAATGGGAGACTAGGCAATGCAAAAGGGAAACTCATAGTAGCATTTGTTAGATATCAGTGTAACAGTAATACTAAGCAATAAGCATAGCTGAAGATATGAATTTTTGTAAGACTAAAAAGTTTACAAGGGTAACATTTGAATAAGGAACTCTATATGCGTATGGTCTTTAATATAAGCAAATAGATAATAAACGAATAGAAAAATAAAGGGAAATTTTGATCTTGTGAATACTAAAAATATGGAAGAGAATTGATCTTCTGAATTTCTTTTTTTTTCCCAGAAAAAAATCGATATCCAAAATTCTAACTTAACGTACTACTCTAGATTTCTATCATACTTCTTGTGGTCTATTTTAATTGCTTTCACACATATTAAGGAATTCACCTTTAACAGTAATTAAAAATAAAATTGACCATATTAATTTTAATTTAATCATTAGAAATATAACAAATACTCCTAAGTTCTTTAGTCCAAGGGTAACTTTGGAAAAAAAAAAGGTTAATTCCTTCTTGATATCTGAAAAAATCTAATATTGTGGGCCACAAAAAAAAAACTAAAAAAAGTAATTAAAGTGGATCGGAGGGAGTATAAATTTACTAAAAAGAATAACATACTTTCTACGGAAAAAATTTCATTCTCAAAACTGTAAGGGTTGTTTGGTTTGAAAACAAGTTATGTTGCGATTAATTATGTTAGGATTAGTTATATTGAGATTAGTTATCCTAATATTATTTTTTATTTATTAATTGTTATGTTATATTAATCCTGCAATTGTCAATTTTACTGCTTTATCCCGAAATTATTATTCCTCCACGTGACAAATATAAATTATTTCAATATTATTTTTAATCTTGAAATAACTTATTCCAAAATTAACAACCAAAACAAAGAATAAAGACGATACTCAATTTTTATTCTTGAATTTTACTTATCTTCCACAACCCAAATTGACTAACAACTGAAAAGACACAACAACTGATATGACATAGACAAGACAATTTTAAAAGGCAAAACTAAAATTTCATAGTGGCATTTGCTAGTTGTTTTCATTGTTTCCTTCTACTCTCTAATAGGAGTACTAAAAACAGGATAATGGAAAATGGGCTATAGCTTAGCTTGCCCACAATATATATAGTAGGACCTAATAGAAACTTTATACTTATCCCATTGCACCAAAAAAGTGAAACCCCTGTCACCATCTGCTTGGCTTGTACATCAGCGGCGGAGAGAGAGTAGAATATACGGATGAGTTCGGTCGAATCCAATAATTTTGGTCCAAATTATGTATTTATTTTAAAAAAATATTTAATATATAAAAATTATTAATTTACAATCTAACAACTTAAAAAATTTAGAGTTCAAACCTATAAGGTCAAATTTTGACTCCGTTTCTATTGAATATTAGACATAATACATTATCAACTAGGGTACTACTCGATAGAGATATTGATTTCGACGTTAATTAATGTATTGTCGAGTGTTGAATAAGTGCACTTTCTGTATCACACCAGGAAATAAAGGAGTAATAATTCCATTTTAAACAAATGTAGGAGAGTGATAGGACTCTCGCAAACTTTAAAAAGTGTGTAATTTGCAAAATGGAATACAAGTTGAGGGGATAATTATGTATTCGCGGACAAGGTGGGTTGCTGATGGTAAGCACTTTCCACTTCCAACTAAGAGGTTGTGAGTTCGAGTTACCCCAAGAGCAAGGTGGGGAGTTCTTGGAGGGAAGGATGCCGAGGGTCATTTGGAACAGCCTCTCTACCCCAGGGTAGGGGTAAGGTCTACGTACACGCTACCCTCCCCATACCCCACTAGTGAGATTATACTGGGTTGTTGTTATTGTTCTTGTACCCTATCATCATTACATGGTTTATCACATTTTCCCTTTATGGAATTTTGTAGGGCTCCTTTGAACTACCAATGGCATATGCGACCCTACTCCCTACCACATCTTCAATTACATTTTTTTCCCCTTTTAGGTTTTATTTTCAAAATGGTGTGGTAACATTATGTCAATCGGGCGGGTCGAATCGGACGTGAGTGGATCACAGATGATAATGCAAAAATAGATTAAAAATTGACCCGACTCATATAATATACTGATAGAAAATTACTGTAGATGAACTTTTGTGTGACGACAGTATATGACTGAATTAGTATAACTTAGTAACAACTTTTTCATGAGATTCAAATACTTAAGAATCTTTTTTAAAAAACTTGCGCGAGAGTTTATTATCCAACACTCTCGGCGAGATAAGTTTTATGATCAATTACACATGTTTTTAGCTGTATGATCTTTTTTTATAGGAGACTAATAAAATATAATATAATAGATCTATATAAATAAGACACATAAGATCTTCGTAGGCTTTATCATTTTATTTTAAAAAATTATAATTGATCATAGAAGATTATTTCCTCAATAAGTTCTTGGTCTTTTATGGATAACCCTCTATTGGTACCTTGCTGACTGTTAGACGCAACATGCTCTTTTAGAAATCTAATCGTGGCTGAAATTAGGATCAGATTATTGGCATATCGATCTTGTAAAATTAAAGTTTTCTTAGTTAACTTTATTGTTTCGTCATCCAAATAAATAGATTACAACAATAACATATCCGATAAAATTCTATAAGCGAGGTTTAAGTTGGATAGCGTGTACACAGATCTTGCATCTCCCTCCGTGAAGATAGAGAAGTGTTTTCGATAGACCCTCAGCCCAAAAAAAACATAATCCCAACAGTCATGAAAAGGAAAAACGGTAGTGGAGAAGCCAAGAAGCAGTAACAATCAGGGGCGAAGCCACCTTTTGTTAAGGGTGGTCAATTGATCATCCTTCGTCGAAATATTACGAAAAATTACACTATGTATATAAGTAAAATATTAGATTTTGATGTATATAACATATATTGAATACCCTTAGTCGGAATTCTTTTGTTACTTCTTTCAAGTTTGAACACTCTTGAGAAATTTCTGGCTTCACGACTGGTAACAACTAGGGGTGTACATAGGTCGGGCTGGTTCGACTTTTTCAATTACCAAACCAAACCAATTGTGTTGGATTTTTAAATCTATAAACCAAACTAACAAAAATCAGGTTTTTCAATCTCGATTTCCCGAATTTTTCATTTTTTCCGGATTTTTTGAGTTTTTTCCAATAAAATCTTCATACCACAAGTATATAACTTGTGCTCCAAATATTTCTTTGGTCCTAGTAAGATACTACAACTATACAAGGTGTTATTCAAGAGAAAAACACAAAATAATGTGAGATGGGTCATAACATTGTACTAAAATCTTCAACAATAATAATAATAATAAAATCCCATGAAAGAAATTTTACTAATTAATAAGCCACAATGAAAATGAACATGGTAAAATAAGTACGACTAATAAGTACTAAATACTAATTACATGACCAAACAATAAGAAAATAAGTTATGCATTTTCATTGTCAAAACCAATATAAACTAAAAAAAATAGATATCCAACACTATTGCTATTTCTAGTATTGCATGAAATTTCTATTGTTAGTTTTAGTATTGATTTGATGTTGCTTTGGGCTTTATTTGAATTACTAACACTTATGAGCTAAAAAAATATATTGGACCATTCAAAAATTCGAATCTCAAGCTTGAAATAATACGTTAAGAGAGAGAACTATGAAAAGGTTTAAAAAATATTCATAAATTACATTACAATAAATATTTTATGTATAAATATTTTAAAACTTGTATACATATAATGTCGGGTTAGTTTGGTTTCGGTTTGACTTTTTTTTTAGTTAAACCAAATCAATTATGGTCGGGTTTTTTTATCAACACCAAACCAAATCAAATCAAAACTATAGTCATTTTTTTTCCTGTTCGACTCGAAATATCGGTTTGGTGCAGTTTGTTGGTTTCTTCTGTATATCCCTAATATCGACAACAAGAAAAATAAGATAACCGGAAAAAAAACAAAAGGTAGTAATAGAAAACTAAGAACTAAGGAAGTAAGGAAGTAATACTAACATTATCTGTACCTACTAATCTATTACCTTAATCCTTAACCTTTATATCTTCTTATCAAGGATCATGTCATTAGTAAAGCTGAAGATATATAAGTCCTGCCTAATGGCTTCTCTCAAGTAATTTATCAATTTACCTCTCCTTAGACCCATCATCGCCAACCTCTCACGCCTAGAATTGGATTATGGGCATAAGTAGGGGGAAAACCGATTGCTCCTTCACTTGCTATTCTTTTTGCCTTTTTTTATCATTGTGACTATCTCTTTATTGTTATTGTTTGCATATTATTATAATAATTATTATTATATTATTATTATTAGAATATCCACTAGGTCATCAGACAAATTTTATCCCTGGTAGGCCATCCCTCAGACGTAATGTCCAACTGAATTTCTTAAAGTTGTCAAGGGAAAACGTCAATATAAAAGTGACACTACTATTTATCAGGGGCCCACTAATATTTGGATTACGTTATGTACCCCATTATCTCTTAGTGGGCTGGGCCCTTTGCTTTTTGCCTGTTTCCAGCTTTGGACCGAAAAAGGGCCCACAATAACCAAGAGAATACGTAAACACAACGTAAATCTTCCTGCTTACTTTTGTTTTTTCTTTTAAATACATTTCCTAAATATATTTGGATGTCTAATTTTTTTGTTTTTTGTATCTGTGTTTGGAGAATAAAAAAACTACCATTTTACAACGAAATTGGAAAAAGTGTACTCTTACTACCTATTTAGCTAGAGTTTATATCTTGATATTGAAAGTTATTTCATCATTTTTTAGTGTAGAAAAATCTCGCAAAAGGTTAATAATATTTAGACATCAAATTTTGTTTTCTGAAAAATATTTTTTACTATCAAAACGGCATAATTCTAAATTCATAAGGAATTTAAATTAAAAAGTTGGAAAAGACAATTTTTGACTCCCCAAAGACAAAGAGGAGAAGACCAAAAATGATCCAAGTAAATCTTTCTAAAAATTGATATGTAAAAATTTTATAGTTAAAGTTTAATACTAAATTTTAAAAAGTATTTATGTATTACTGCCATCCGCCACCAAAATTTATGGTGGAGTGATAATTATTCCTTCAATCCCTAACCAGAGGTCTCATATTTGTAGCCTTGAGTATGGAGTCGCCTTTGTTAGAGAGCGTTTTACTCCCCAATATGAAATTTTCCGACACGAATTTGAATTTAGTCGGATCCCAATAAGAATACCAGACACCGCTTTGGAATCCGAAAAATTTACTGTTGTCCAAAAATGGGTCACTTTCTAACATTTCACTTTCTTGTGGTATAGAAAAGCAAGCACAAGCAAAACACAAAGATGGCAAAATGTTCCTCACAAGACACATCCACACACCTCATTTTCGGAACCTTATCTTTGAGTTTTGAATTTAAGATTCGTTGCATTTGTCAAATAGCTAATATAAGTAGAGTGCTTTATTTTGCCTATTCATTTTAAGACTTTGACAGTGCCAAGCCAACTATTTTTTTGGCCTTCAAGAATAAGACGGCAAAGTCGTAGATAAGAATTATTTATTATGGCTTCTACTTATTTCGAAAGGCCACTGTTTCACATTTATGGAAAACCCATTAGTTGCCTCAATATTTATTATTTCCCCCGTTTCAATTTAAGTCACATAATTTGATACAAAAAAAAGACACTTATATTTTGTTTACCCGAAAAACGGTACAGTTAAATTTGTTCGTGGTTTCTAGACAAGTGAATTAGTTTGATCCAAAAAATAATGAAATAACGGATGAAATATGAAATACTTAGCCTTATAATATAGATGAAACAGCAGAGCTAATGAGTCCGGGAACAAAGTTTCCGGGCACAACAATGATAAGTCAAAAGCGAGAGAATCAAATTATATTAAAATACTGTATAGAATGTAACATAAGTTAACCAGAAAATTCGTGTCCATTACAACGATAATTGAGCTCTCTATTTATAGCTATGTTTAGGGAAGGAAGTCTAGGATCATGCCCTTCTTTAATGTCAATTATGAGTGTCATTGATGAAGATGTAACGTTAAACATAAATGCCAAATTTCTTGTAACAGGCCATCATCCTTAATGGTGAAAAATATTCCATATTAAATGTTACCGGGCGCAAAGCATTTAATACTCCTTTTATGATTGTTATTCCTTCCGGGGACAAGCTAAATAGCTATGTTCGGTGGTCATCTCTATCTCGTATTCCACGTGTCCTTCCTTTAAGCGACCACGTGTCATGTCGTATTTCTCTCTATACAGATAGTCCCCATGCTTTCCGGTGACATAACTTTGTGTTACCGGAAAGTTGATAGAAACACTCTTTTGGCAGGAATAACTATAATTTCTTTTGAAGGCCACTAACGGTTGATTAGACGCATGTCACTCCGCATTTAATGCCCCAAACACGCGTCTTACCATGATTTAGCACGCCTTTTGCTGATTATTGAGGTAATCATGGCCATGAATTTAGCCTTCAAGATTTTAGTTATACGCATCATCCTCCTTTTATGTACTTCCTAATTTCTCAAACTCCTAACTTGCATCTTTATTTCCCAACTTTTCTCTCATCTTCTTCGAACCAGAATTTTTTTTTTCTTCTATTCCAATGGCTTCCTCTTCAAAACGTGTTAGTTCTTCAAAGGGCAAGAACAAAATCGAGGATTTTGTTCCTCCAACAGTGGGTTCCATCATCCCAAGAAGGCTTAGTACTTCAAAGGATTTCGAAGAGAAATTTTCTACTGCTAACCCTCGCACATGAGCTATTAGTAGGTACCCTTCTTCTATTCGCCCTTCTAATATTCCTGCTGTGAAGGAGGACTGCCACTATCATGAGTTGGACATCATTGCTCCTAATCTATCGGAGCGAGTGACCCTTCCCAGAGAAGGGTTTACATAGTTTTTCACGTATCCCTTTACTTTGGGTGCGTTTTCTTTGAGCATAGAGCTGGATTCCGTGATTGCGGAGTTTTGCCTTCGCTACCAGGTGTGTTTGCACATGTAAGTCCTTCAGTGTGGAGGACGGTCGCCTGCCTTCGACTTTTATGCCTAGAAACTGGAGAGGAGCTAACCCTAGCTCATATGATGAATCTTTATTCCCCCAAAATCTTTCGCGGGAGAATGATAAACCTTTGCAAGCGTGGCCACCATGCTTTGCTGTCTAGCATGGATGACGACAAAGACCGTGGGTGGATGGAACGGTTCATTGCAGTTGCCACCAGTGACATTATTCCAACAACGGCTTTATCCTTTCCGGTTGCTTGGAACCGCTCTCGTAAGTTCTTTTTAATACATCTTTTATTACAAAATATTCTTCCATGCTTATATTGATCCTTCAACCTTCGTTTGTTACAGCGACTCGATGGATCCCACCGGTAATAGAAGGCTTGGACTGGTAGGTTCAGAAGATCTTGGATGTCACAACACCCGAAACCCGTTTGTGGAAAGAACTGTCCATTAAGTACGGGTGGAAGGCCAAAAATCATGGTAACTTTAATTTACCTCGCTTCCACTAACTTGATTGAACCCTTCTGACTTGTTCACGAAATTAGATCTACCTGCGGGCTCAGTTGATGTCTATGAGGAGGATGTTTTGGCTGACCATGCTGATGCGGCGAGGCTGCTTCAGAAGGCACTTACTCGAACAGGCATCTCCGGGCCTGCTTCGAGCGCAAACATTTCTTTACGGAGTCCACGGCCAGAGAACAAGCAACCAAAAAGAAGTCATTCCTCTGCGGCCGAAGAAAAGAATAAAAGAGCAAAGGTTGATGCCCCTGAGTCATCTCCGGTGGCGATGATGACTGGTCCTCTTTCCGGGCCGATCATAGACACTGTGATGATCAATGATGATGAAGAAGCTAATGATGAGGGATCTTCTTTACACAGAATGCGACAATCCTTATCATCTCAACAGGATGCTTAACCTGTTGAGACAGTCACACTAACCGAGGATGATGTCTCGGCACTTTGGGGAGAATTTGATTTGGTAGATAATGCCAACTCCCGTTCTCGGGCCCTAATTGTTATGCTCGGTACTACAAGGCAGAGTACCGGGTCTGTGCCGTCTTTGGTTGGCAAGCATCAAACAACCAGCACTGCATTTGATGCAGCTGCTTCACACTTTTTAACTCCATCAGCTTCATCTCCACCTTCACCATCACCAGCAACTGCCACATCATTTTCATCTTTGTCCACTCTTCAAACAGCGGTTGCTACATCATCTCTATCGGCTGCACCTGACCATGAAGAAGGTAACCCTTATCCCCAGTCCCTAGTTCATGGGAATTTGGGGCAAAATTATGCTGCCCCTTTTGAAGATCCATAAAGGAGGAGGAGTGTTACCCTTTAGGTCTCCACCAGGTGCAACTTGCTTTCGAGGCCTGAGGAGCTTGCTAACTATCTGAAGCCTTTGGCTTCAGAAAAAGACTGGAGGAAGATTCAGACACTCTCGGGAGAGTGTTTGTTGAACAAAGCTATACATAACGCCGCAGCGGTACGTTCCTTTTTTCTTTTGTTATTTCTTCTACTTTTGAACAAATGTACTCTACGTTTTACCTCTTCCTGTTTTGTAGGCGAACTTTCTTGCTTCTGAGGGCCTCCAAAGGCTGATTCGTGAGAAGGAAGAACTTACTTCTGAACGGGATCAGCTTTTGATGGAACGAGACCAGATTGTTCTCCGCCTCTCGGAACTGGAGACCAAGGCTACCGAGGCCATTATTTTGGAGGCCCGTTTGTAGCAGAGCGAGCAAGAAATGGTGGCCCTTTGCCAAGAAATTAGGCCGCTGAGGGTTAGATTTGATGAAGCCAAGGTTAAATGGGCAGAAGTCCAGAACGTCGTTCTTGCTGCAAACGATTGTGAGGCTGCCTCCGCTGAAAGAGTGATTAACTTAGAGGCAGCCTTAAACTCCAAAAGTGAAGAGCTTGCTGCTATGGTAGCGAAACATGTCCAATTGGAGGATAAGTACAGGAAAACTATCGAGCATAATAGGCTTTATAGTTCAACTGTCAGTGAGCTCGATGTCAGTTTCAAATCTGTTAGGCCCGCCCGGGAAAACCTTTCCGCCAAAATTTCTCAACTCAAAGAAGAACTCAAGCATCAAGCGACTTCCCTCATTGTTGAAAAAACTTGTTCCATGTATATCATGAGGAGAAAAACCTTGGAAGAGGCCAAGACTGGTATCATTAACATTGATGCCGAAATTGCTAAGGCCTGAGAGCTTGAGTTGGCTGCAAAAAATGGACTCTTGGCGTAGTCTAATGCTCCAAGTTCTTCTGATTCTGGTTCTGGTTCTGGTTCTGAGTTTTCGAAGACTGAAGAGGGATCGGAAGGTGATGATGCCGAAGACCAAGCTGGGGAAAATGTTGAGACATCGGTGAAACCAACTCCCGAGGATGCGGATACTTCTCTTCCTCCTGATTTTGGAGACGTTGCAGCTTAGCTTTTTCTTTCTTTTTCTATTTTGTACCTTTATCACTCTGGCACGCCCTTGTAAATATAAACATATTTTTTGCTCAATTAACATTTGAGTCTTATTTTCGTTTTGAATATTCATGCAAGTCTTTAACTTTCGTACTTGCTTAATTATTCTGCGCATGTTGTTATGTTCGCACTTTATTATGTGTAATCTCGGATGCTTTTTCTTCGAAGTATTTTGGTTTCGAGAATTATCCCTTTTACACGAGGGTTTCAATAAGTATTTGCGCAACTTTGCTTTTTGCGTCTTTTTCGTATGTAGCTTCGGGTGCATTTTTTTCCCAATGGCATTATGGATTTCGGGCATTGATTCTTCCGGAACCAACCCTTTAATGTGATGGTTTTTATAAGAGAGGGCCCTCTTATGTTTACGGTGCTCTTGAAGAGGACGTCTCTTGTTCATTACGGCACAAACATTTGAAGTACTTGTTTAACTTTCAAATGGTAAAATTAATCATCGTTCAGACAAGAAACAAGATAAAAACAAAAGGATTTCATTTTATTTAATTCCTTCTATTTTCAAAAGTATATAATCATTTTGCTATGCAGAAAAGAAATTGCCATGACTTGTGGCTATAAAGAAATTTCCATGACTTGTGGCTAATCTTGTACAACTTGTATCTACGGGGCTGGCTGTGCAGTCTCCGGTCCTGATGATGTATTCTGTTCCAGATTTTTGTTCCCCGATTAATGTGGCATTCAGTGTTGCCAAATCCTCATATCATTCCCCACATTGTTCGAATGCAAAGATTGTAAATTGGAACACTGGAAGTCTTGTGTCTTCGAAGATCCCGCCAATGAATTGCTAGGTAATCCTTCACTCGGCAACATATCTTGTTTCCCATTAGGAACCCATGCTATCGAGCTAAAGAATATCTAATAGTCCTCTAGTGATTTGTGTTCGGGAACAATCGGGTAACCCCTGTTTGGTAGCAAACTTAACTTCCCGGTGGGAATTTGATATCGAAGCAAAGATTATGTAATCATCCCCGAGTGGAAACTTGTTTGTTTGCCTTGTTATCAAAGGTCTTACCACTGTTGTCTTCGTAGTATGCTTTCCGTCGCTGTCTCGTTAAAAACCTTGCCAGAAAAACCCAGTTGGGACAAAAACTGAACGAAGGGAAAAAGAGTACAGTACATACTTTCCATTTGACTGTTGTTCATTAGCAGTAATATCTTTTGAGGTGAGCCACGTTCCAGTTACTGGGCAACTTGTCTCCATTTTGATTTTCCAACTCGTATGATCCTTTCCCAGTGATAGCTGATGTAACACCCCGGAAAAATTTTGAAGTATTTCAGTGTAAAGCACCGTAATTTTCGCAAGTGAATTCAAGGTTTCGTGGTGCCGGAGTAGGCTTACGTGTTTGAGGATGGTATAAGATCTTCACGGCGAGCTTGCGAGCCGCTGTTCGGACTTTTTCGGTTGAACAATGCATCGGAAAGTAAAGAAATTTTTTTGGCAAAAAAGCGTGTTTATGCAGCCCATTATGCGGCCGCATAATCACTCTGCGGACCGCATAATGGCCGCAGAGTGAAGCAGTATGTTTGACCAACTTGAGGTCCGTTTTGCGGTCGATTATGCGACCGCATAATCGATATGCGGACCGTATATCGGTCGCATAATCCCTCTTGGGTTTTTGCGGAGGGGGTTCTGCGGTGCATTATGCGACCGCAGAACGAGTATGCGGACCGCATACTCGTCGCATACCTGGGCCGAAAGTTCAGGCCCCTGAGGGACATTTCTGCGGTCACTTTGCGGACCGCATAACCATTATGCGGTCACATATGCGACCGCAGACCTGTGTCGGGGCACCCATTTTTTTAATTTAAAATCCGACCCCCATTCCGTTAAAATACCCCTTTAGTCTATTTTGAAGCTCATTTCTGATATTTCTAGTGTGAGAGGGAGAGGGTTCTAGAGGGAGGGCCTAATTTTCATCAATTGATCTTCAACCATCACTCAAAACCTTGGAAATATTCAAGTAGAGCACCAAAATTCTTCACCCTAAAAGGTAAGGCTTCATCACCCCAGCTCTTAATTTCAAACATAGCTATAATGGGGTATTAGTGTGATACTTCATGGGTATGATGGTGGTTCATCTTGCATGCATGTGATAAAGAGTGTGGGAAAAATAAAAAGTGAACTAGAACCATGAACGTTTTTCTAATTTTGGGTTCAATTATTATATTGCTAAAATAGATTTGAGGTTGCTAAGGGTTCCGGATAATTGTAGAGTCTAAAGAAGCGCGATTGAGGTATGTTGGC
>AWOL01S0038404.1:25413-61014 GCA_000715115.1 Nicotiana otophora
GTATTTTGAGGTATAGTCGGGGCCTTGTTGCCGGCATTTCCATATTACTCTTTTTTTGTACTTAGAGGCTCCGTAGACAGGTTGTGGGTTATGGTTGATGTTGGGAATTGAACTAGAAATATTGGTACTTGAAAATTATGTTTTTCATTAATTCTATAAACTCGTAATGTTTTGGAAATTATGAATGAAGCTACTAATAGGAATGAAAAGAAAGTTGTTAATAAAATCTTTTCAGTGACTGATTAATGGAGTACATCTCCTCTTTATTCATGGATGAGTTTGGGTAGAAGGAAGTCTAATAGGCTTGCTCGGCCGGGTTCTCTCAGTTGAGCGCCGGTCGCGCTCCCTGAGTTTGGGGCGTGACAGCTGAAACCCGGTAAGGGCCTTCCCATATTGGGCCTAACTTGCCTGCGTTGAGTTCCCCGGTATTTTGAGTTACCTTTCTCAAGACCAAGTCTCCTATTTTGAAATATCGGAGGTTGGATCTTCGATTATAATAACGCTCCATTCTCTGCTTTTAGGCCGTCATTCTAACATGCGTCAAGTCCCTGCGTTCCTCGAGCAGCTCCAAGTTGATTAGCATTGCTTCGTTGTTCGATCCTTCGCTCGCCTCGAAATACCTTAAGGTTGGTTCCCCCACTTCTACTGGTATCAAAGCTTTTGCACCGTATACAAGGGGAAAAGGGGTCTTTCCCGTTCTTGACTTGGCCGTTGTTCGGTAGGCCCATAGAACCCCAGGTAATTCTTCGGGCCAGTTGCATTTTGCTGCTTCCAACCTTTTCTTGAGGTTTTGAATAATCACTTTGTTTGTTGACTCTGCTTGACCATTTGCACTCGGATGATAAGGTGAAGAGGTAATCCTCTTTATCTTCAAGTCTTCAAGGAACTTTATAATTTTTGCGCCGATAAAAACCGCGGCCCATTGTCGCATGCAATCTCTTTTGGTATTCTAAACCTACAAATTATATTTTTCCACAGGAAGTCGACCATTTCGCGTTCTCCGATCTTCTTATTAGGACCTGCTTCCACCCATTTAGAAAAATAGTCAGTCAAAATTAAAAAGAAACCTTACCTTTCCAGGAGCCGACGACAGTGGTCCGACGATGTCCATCCCCCATTTCATGAATGGCCACTGGGACAGAACTGAATGTAGGGGTTCTACGGTTGATGTACTAGTGGTGCGTATTATTGGCACTTAGCACATTTTCGTACGAACTCCTTGGCATCTTGTTCCATACGGGGCCAGTAATATCATGCCCGAACTAGTTTCAGCACCAAAGAATCTGCACCCGAGTGGTTGACGCATATCCCTTCATGGACTTCTCTCATGACATAGTTAGTCTCTGATACTTCTAAGCACCGGGCCAACGGGCCTTGAAAGGATTTTCTGTAGAATTGGCCTTTCTTGAAGCTATTACGTGCATCTTTGGCGCGCAACGCTCTTGATGCTTTTGGGGTCTTCGGGTAACTTTCCATGCTTAAGATAATCGATTATTTCGTTTTTCCAGTCCCAGACCAAACTAGTCGAATTCACCTCAAATTAACCATCTGTGTCCAAGGCTGAGTTCATCAGTTGTACTACTGTCCCTGATTCCGATCTTGGATTTCTGTTGATGAGCCCAAATACAAACGGAGGACATAATTGCTCTATTTTCAATAGTTCAAGGGCATATTTGATGCTTTTCTGTATAAAATAATACTTTTTTGCTGAGTTGAAAATACATGTTGGAGAAAAAGTATTCTCTTAAAAAAAAAGAGGGAAAGGAATGTCTTGCCATATCTTTTACGTAGTAATTACTACAATGACGAGAAATCTCACCGGAAAATTCCTTTGGCCAGCTGATCACAACCTCCTACTTCACTTTTTTTTTTACTTATTATTTTCTTACCGAAACAAATTCGTGTGATTTGATTTGTATATTCTTTGAACTCCTAAGTCCTAGCATGTAAGATAACCACGCAATACCCCTTTAGAGGGACTCGAATCAGGAACTGCTCAAATGATACAATGTCATTGTTCATCATTGGTGTATCCGTAATAAAATAACCTTTTACATTGTAATATCAATTCTTAATGCAAAATCTTATTATTAGAGTACCAAGTAATTAATAGTGAAATTTTTTTCGTTTCGTCGTCCTATTTTAATTTGCAACCACATATCGATACATCCATAAGGTACTATCACAAATTTCACTTTTATATTTCTCTTTTGTGGGTATTTGGGTACAAAATTGTGCCCTCCTTTTGTACCCAAATGCAAACGGAAGGCATAATTGCTCTATTTTTAATAGTTTAGGGGCATATTTGGACCTTTTCAACTCAGCAAAAAAGTATTATTTTTACGGAAAAGGGTCAAATATGCCATTGAACTATTGAAAATAGAGCAATTATGCCCTCCATTTGTATTTAGGTATAAAATTGTCCTTAATGTGGAGTCTGTTAGTGGGGAGGGGCAAAAGTGAACAACTTTATTAACGGCAAGGGCAATTTTGTACCTAAATACAAATGGAGGGCATAAGTGCTCTATTTTCAATAGTTCATGAGCATATTTGACCCTTTTCCGATAAGAAAATAATGACACATAAATTGAAACAAAGGGAATACTTAGATTACTTCTTTGTTCTCGTAAAATAATACTAATCCCTATGTCTAAAAAGAATTGTAGAGACATATGATTTACAATGCTACTTCTCGTCGATTTCTTAATTCTTTTTAAGATTTACATCATAGAAAAAGCACGTCAGATAGATTAGTGTAACAGCAGATTTTGATAATTAGCGAGAAACTCGAAACTGGGGTTAACAAAATGTTTGACACTTCAAATATAATACTACCATTTTTTTGTTGAAATTAGGAAGCAATACTATAAATTATAATGAAGTAGATATGAAGTTATGAACTGAGTTGAAGTAGTTAAATAATAGGTTTGAAGCTGTTGAGATTACGGGTGTTCAAAACCGAACCGAAACCGAAAATCAAACAGAAATCGAAGCTTAATGGCTTGTTGGTATCGGGTTAACGGTTTAACGGACGGGGAGCGAATTAAATTTTTTTTATTAACGGCTTATCGATTTGGGGGCGAATTATTCAATTTTTTACTGCTCCGAAGACACTTGTATGAAGTGCAAAGTGAATTGTACTGATTTATTTTTATCCATAAATATGAATTGATATTCTTGGATATTGTTTCTTCTAAATAGTGGGTTAATTAGTTATTTGGGCAGAGGTGTTGTCCAAACAGGTTTTTAATTATTACTCCCAACTTGTATGTATGGCACTTTTAACTTTGACCCAACAAGCTTGTTTACGGGAACGAGTTTCATATATTGAAGAAAGGTCTCAAATATATTGCTGCTGCTGGAACTCGTACAGATATAAAATGTTATCTTTTCGTGTCTTATATTTTTACTTCGGTTTATTACACGATTTACTAATTAAAAAAGCACAATCTAAACCGATAACCGCCCGATAATAGTTAAACCGATACCAACTCGCCCGATATCTTATCGAGTAGCTATCGGATTAATACATTTAAAAGTCGATAACCAATAAGTCGAACCGTTAAGAATTAATAATCGCACAATCGGCCCGATAAGCAGCCGTAGTTGAGATTATAACAAAAGTACTTCCATAAACCTTCCATACCTCCACTCCCTTTTAGGTGCCTATATTATAGTTTTGTTACAGAAAAGTCAATGCTATAGGTTGAGAACTTTTTTTGGTTTTTCATTCTATATACATTTGTTTTGGTACTTCAACCAATCCGGATTCGCAAATGGTGTTCTCTATTATATTTTTGGATTTTTACCTAAATAATCTGTCTGATTTAATATTTATTTTTTTAGTCGATATACATAGATTTTATATATATATATATATATATAAAATAATGAACTGTATATATATTATACATCTACTGATTATTTTTAGTTTAAGATATTAGGTAGACGACTATTTGGATTAATTCTTCTACATTTTTTTTTCATTCGTAGGTTAAACGCAGAATTTCTAATTAAAAGTGAACGAATTTTATTTATTCTACAACAATATTAATGGTTAAGTTGAGAACATGAGATATTTTAGTATAGGATTCCTAATAAACAACCAATGTCAATTATCCCAATGTAAATTTAATGGGTTTAGCACATTGTTAGCTGTAATTGTCTGCTCTCTCAGTCTCTCCTAATGTGTTACACTATGGGCAGCAGCTCCAAACTTTCGACGACTTTGTCTTTAGTGACGTCGTGTACACTAACATAGTGGTTGAAAAATGATACGCTTTAAATTGGAAATACGTATAGGTTATTTATACGATATAATTAAGATATTGCTGAACTCATACGTTATAGTAGTGATTATTATATATTCTTCTCAATTTAATTTATATAAATTTATTTGGTTCGGTACGAAGATAAAGAATAAACGAAGGTTTTAAAATATATGAACTTAAATATAATATTTATAATTTAGGTGATTTTAAGAATCTTGGAACTCGTGTGCTTAAATTTGTTATGATATTTGTATTTTTACAATAAAAAATCTAGGTTAAATACTTTCAAACTTAATAGGTGATCAGTTTTTCAAATGACTAAAAAGATAGTGTTAAACACGGACAAACAGAATATTTTGTGAAACTTTTTAAACTCAAAGTAGAAAAAAATGAGCAACTTTTGTATAGACCATGTTTTAACACAAAGTAAAAAACATAACTTATATTTAAAGACTTAAATCATTTTCAATAAAAAGTACCCTTTGATATCTTTCTAATGCTGCTCCCCGTCCGTCCCAAATTAACTGTCGTAATTTCTAAATATAGTTATCTCAAATTATTTGTCATTTTAAAAGTTCAAGATAAACTATATTATTTTATCTATTTCAGCCTTACTAATAATTGTTCTTAAAAATTACAAACACCTAAATTATGAACTAATATTATAATTGTTCAAAACTAAAAAAATATAAATAAGGGCAAATAGTCAAAAATACCTCCCAAGTAAAAACGACGATAATTTGAGACGGATGGACTACTTTAGAGTAGCTATTTGACCAAAGGAACCAAAGGCGTAAAAATTGCACGGGGCGTCCTATTTGGTCGCCCCCATTTAATCTATATCCATATTTTTTAAATTCTTTAACCTATACTCTAATTTTGACAACTTCAGACACCTCCTCTTCTTCCTCCTGACTTATGCGTTCCTTTCTTCCTCCTCTTCTTTTCCTCTTCTTCTTTTCTCTCTCAAACACATGAGACTTTGTATAAGTATTATTGATTGAATCTGTAAAGTTTTTATTAAATCTTATCAACTACCATATCCTATGTTGAAGGACGAGTAAATAAAACTCCACAAGCTGGTTAAAGTATATGTGATTTGTGTCTTTCCCTGATCCATCCTTCTTAAACATACAACAGCAACTGACTACTACATGTTATCTCTTCCAAGTTACCTGCCACAATAATGGCACATGCATATGAAATTTATTATACACAATAGTTGCTCTCGCGATCTCTTGGAATTAGCTTACCCCTTGCTTTATGATATCATCCGCAGGAAAAACGACAGAAAAGGGCTGCAGAACTGAAAAATAAAAGATAGGAAAAATAACTTCAGAACATTATCAAAAAAAATCAGTTAAAACTTCAACACAATTTGGCTTAAGTTATATTTTAAAGACATCTAACTTCAAAGAAAGTCAGAACACAACTTCAGCTCTAAGACTACTGAAATTTAGCAAATATAAAATAAAAACTTCAGCTCCTAGAATGTTGAAGTTCAGCAAATACAAAACAAAACTTCAGCTCCTAGAATCCTGAAGTTCAGCAATTACAAAACAAAACTTCATCTCCTAGAATTCTGAAGTTCAGCAATCAGAAAATAAAACTTCAACTCCTAGAATGCTGAAGTTCAGCAATTACAAAATAAAAACTTCAGCCAAAACATGTTGTAGTTTTATTGAACTGAAGTTTGTCATTGCACTATGAACTGAAGTTTGCGTGATTGCCTTTGCAAGTCAAGCCAAACTTCAGGAAAAAATATCTGAAGTTTTGCTTTGATAAGGCTACACTTCAGGCAAAACATTCTGAAGTTCAAACTACAGACATAAATTTTTGCTACTTCAGACCCGTATGTCTGAAGTTATCCGAAAAGTGGGTACACACTTTGTAAAGCGGGTATAAGTTAAAATGTGACCCAAAAACTAGGTATAGATGCAAATCCCCCACCAAAGGCAAGTTAACTAATAGCCCGCTTGGCCAAGCTGGAGAAATTAATATTTGAGAAGTGAAAGTACTTTTGGAGAGAAGCAGTTTGTGTTTGGTAATCACTCTGAAAAACACTTTTGAGCAATAATTTGTGTTTGTCAAAACTTTTCAGAAAGTTTTTTAAGTATCAAATTACGAATAAGGATATGAATAAATTTACTTAATAATTAATATTATAAGTAAATAAATAATCTTAAAAATTTATTATTACATGCATAATTAAATCTTTTTATTTTATTCAAGTAAAATATAAAAATAAAATTTAAAAGTACTTAATTCTTTTAATATAAGTTAAATATATTAAAAATCATTCAACAAATATAAAAAATATTCACCCCTAAAGTCACTATATATTAGAAATGTATCATAAAAATAATAAAAAATATTTATAAATTAATATCCTAATTGCTCCCTCTTTCAATTTATATAATTTATTTTCCTTTTAATCCGTATCAAAAAGAATGACCACTTTCACTTTATGAAAATAATTTACCTTTATGCAATGCTTTATAGGCACATAAAATATATGTACCTCATTTTATACCACAAGTTCAAAAAATTTCTCTCTTTTCTTAAATTTCGTGTCCATTCAAATGGGTTCACATAAATTGAAACAGAGGAAGTATTAGGTTTAATGCTTATTTTGGTATATACTATATTTTGTTAAGGGTATATTTGATAAGAAAAAAAGTCAAAATTGCTTCTGCTTCTGTTTCTACTTTTGAAAAAGCTATTTTTTTTTACTTATCAGAAACTGCTTCTGCTTCTTCCCAAATGTACTTTTTTCCCCCAAAAAAGCTTGGTCAAACACCTCAAGTTAGAAAAAAAATACTTTTGAGAAAAAAAAAAATATTTTTGACCTCATGAGAAGCTTGACCAAACAGGCTTTAAGAAAATAGCTTATATATACAATGAAAAAATCTAGTTACCGTTAAAGTATATGACATTTTTATACATATATTGTGTGCAATCGAAGTGTTCCATCTGTATCAAATTAATAATCTTAACGTCATGATTACTATATTGCTTTTGTAAATGTTGAAAAGAAAATCCTATTAAAAAAAGGCAATGAATATAATCATGACAAAGTTACTCACCAAACCAACTTAGAGGGTCACCCCAACCATTATTTGTTTTTGTGGCTAAAAAAGTACCTTTTACCATTATTTGTTTTTAAAATTGATTAACTTCAATTAAGCATCTTTGTAATCAATTAATTATCTATTTAGTGCAAAAATCTATGTTGTCCAAAATATGTTTAAATTTTTAATTATCCTCTGTTCATTGTGGTCTCTGATAATGTCCCTGATTACTCTTCAAGTCCTGCCAAACGAATCTAACCATCAAATACCTGCAACGTAAAAAACAACAAATATAGTCAGTCACAACTTCAAATTTTATAAATCAAAAGTAATAAAATAAACTAAATATGTATATAACTAAAACAAAAAATACGTATGTATATAACTAAAACAAAAAATATGTATATACGTACGTATACCACCTCCACGTACGTATATATATGTAATTCCGCAGTACCTAGATACGTATATATTCCACCTTGACATACATACACGGAAATCACGCATACAACCACGGGACAGATACGGCGTACAGCCTGACCAAACAGAAAAAGAATGGAGAATGGAAAACGGTAACGGAGAATGCATAACGGTAACGGAGAATGGATAGCGGTGAGGAGAATGGAGAACGGATAACGGTGACGGAGAATGGAGAACGGATAACGGTGACGGAGAATGGATATCGGTAAATGAAATTGAATTGATGTGATAACTGGTTTGGCGAGTGAAGCAATGGATTATGATAACAAAAAACATTGAAGAAATTGATTCTGAATTGTTATCAATTAAATTAATTTAATTTAGGCCTTACGGAGTTTGATTTTACCGATATATTATCAGAATTTGAAGCTCCATGGACAAAAATGCCAAAAATTAGAGGATTTTTTATGCTATAGTTATAAAAAAAATCGCAACTATAGAGTCTATACACAGTCGGATCTTAGGGCATAGGATTTTCTACGGCTATCTGCTTTGCGAATCCTCGGCTTTGGACATGACAGAAAGCCGGCTAGGTCTATGCTGGAAATCGCCTCGGCGGCGCTGTTGATGAGACGAAGGACGAATCAAAGCGGCTAACGCTCTCTTCACCAAATCACCTTCTACAGTTCCGATTCTCACAAGTGAGTTCGTCATGGCGGACCGCCTCATATGCAACTGGTTCGGATTGCACGACGGCGCACGGCTACCGCTTACAACAATATTCTTATGTAGACTACATCGGAACGAACCTGGATGATTCGTCGGCGAGCACATACACGTCTTCTTCTGACCGCTACTAGGCAACGATTTATAACTCCGGTTCTGCACCACGTGATTCCGGTTTAAAGCAGAAATAGACCGGCTCGGTGAAGTCGAACGGTCCAGAGAAAACCGTACGGATGACGCCGGAGATGACGACCTTGAGCTGTATAAGTTCACACGGTTCGGAGAAGTTGATCTGTGGAGAATTGTATGTGAACCGGTTGAAAAACCGGAAGTTGAGGAAGCAAAAGCAGAACCGGTCCTTTGACCCGGAGAATAAAATCTTCCAGCCGGTGAAAGTGACCGGAGAACCGGTCCGCTTGACTTCCGAGTAGCCGCCATTGTTGTGTAACTGTTTAGAGAAAGAGCAGAGGAATCTAGAGAAGAGAGAGAAAACTAGAATAGTTTTTTTCCTTCTTTTTTTTCTAAACCCGTTTGGGCTATTTGGTTTGGCAAACCTAAGCACCACTCGAGGTATCTATTTATAGTAGTCCAATTGCTATTTCCTTTTCGTATTGGGTTCGGGATACTTTTCCGTAATTGCGTGATAAACCCTTTAACTTATTTGAAATATGTTTTTGGTCTACATGCATTAATTAACTATAATAATAGTACAGCTAATACTTGATGGTTAAGTAAATCATAAATACACTATATGCACATCATGTCAATTCTAATGAACACATATTTCCTTCATAACAATTTGGAATTTTATATGTCGGTAATATTTGGATCCTTTAATGCTCCAAAATCCAAATTAAGTGAATAGTTAAAAAGTGACAAGAGCTGTGAAAATTCTATATACTATCATATTCATATACCGATAAAATTACATTATTAAGGATACTTTTTGTTTTAAAAGTTGTCGAAACTTTTATACTATTGTATAAATTGAGAAAAAGATTTCTGTTAAAATTTAATATTTAATATAAAAGGACCAATATTAACAAGAAAAAATTATTTCACAAAATTTATTTAGTAATCTTTATTTTCTTTTAATTCTACATAAATCTGTCTTGTTTAATATTATCATTGGTTAAACCCTTTAGCCTAAGCAAATAGTACTCCTTTCGTTTCAATTTATGTGATATATTGATTAAGCACAGAGTTTAATAAAAAAATAAATACTTTTAAAATTTGTGATTTTAAACAAGCTATCACATTTGTGTGGTTATAATTCTTTTAAAATTTGTGACCTTAATTATATCGTAGTATTTATAAAACTTCTCATTAAGAATAAGATTGAAAGTATAAGTTAAATTATTTTTAAATTAAGAAAAATATCATTCTTTTTTAAAAAAAATAAAAATAAAATATGTTCACATAAAAAGAAACTAAGAGAGTAACAAAGATAAAAAATATCTAAACTTATAGTGGCACCAAATGTAAATTATGGAAATATAAAGGGTGAGGATGCAAATAAGACATTTTCAATTCCTTGGGAATTCAATTTCTTGACCAAGCAAGTGGCCAGAGAATAGAACAATTTAACCATAGTTAAGAAAGTAACAGGACCTAGGAATTCGGAAACCACGGGCTAGGGATAAGCTGATAACCAAACAAAACGACAAGGGATTTTGCCGTTTGATTAACGGACACTGTAGTAGTGGGGGCACCAATAGACTGCCACGTGCCTTATCAGCTTTAGTGACTCACTCTCCATAGATTCCACGTATACATGTTTTCTTTATTTATTTATGTCTACTTCGAATAAAGATATAATGAATTATTTTTCTCCTTTTCATTTCATGTGTATCAGTAGCACAAACCTTTAAAATGTAACGAATATTTTTAAAAATTTGTGGCTTAAACTAAAGTGGAATGGCATACGCAAGGTTTGTAATAAGTGTTTTCGGTAAACCGTACAATTGATTTTTTTTTTCGTGATTTATAGACACGTGAATTAAATTTATCCAAAAATATAAACTAACATATAGCAAAGTAAATAAAATAAAGACAATTAAAGTAAGAACAAACAAAGGCTTTAGAATATTTCCACCGGAATCAAAAATACTTATAAAATCCCGACAGCACTTGTATAAAGCTTGAGAGAAAGAATACTAATCTTTTGATATCAGTATTTCTTGATGTTTTACAATAAAGTGAAAGTCTCTACTTATACTAGAGTTATGAGGTGTATGATTTACAAATTATGCCCCTTTAATTATCAATATTAATGTTATAATAAAATGTAATTAAAAGATGATAATGAATAATAAAATATAAGAAAGTAATAAAGGCCAGAGGAATCTTGGTGTCTTCTGTAACATTTCTATAACGATCATATCTTGAATTGATTCTTATCCGATCACAGGTTCGTATCTAGTGTCACCCTGATTGAGTCATTATCGACTCGTCATTCTTGACACATGTCATTTCCTAAGTCACCCAACTTTTAAAACCGATTTTTACCGTATACAATAAATGGTGTTAATATTTTAAAAATTAAATTAATAAATAAATTATTATAATAACTAGCAATGTCATTTTTCATATCTATGCAAAATATTTTTAATTATTATTATTTATATCTATATATCAAATACTATAATTTTAGACGAATCGGTATCCCGTAATATTGCTTGGGGTAAGGTGTGTGTGTGTATATATATATATATATATATATCCGTCCCTGCTAATGTGTATATAAATAATAAAAACACTCTTTAAATATTTTAGTGTTAAATGAGCCATATCACCCTATAATGAAGTGTTATTAGCATAAATCGAGAATAATTGGAACTAAAAATTTACAAAATACGAGAGATTATATTTGAATCAAACTAAAAAGAAAATAAGACACAAATTAACGGATGGGTACTTTTTTTATTGAAAAGAAAAGAATTTATTCAAAATTTTAATTTAAATATATCTAAATACTTTCTAAGTCATAACTAAAAATTTACAAAATACGAGAGATTATATTTGAATCAAACTAAAAAGAAAATAAGACACAAATTAACGGATGGGTACTTTTTTAATTGAAAAGAAAAGAATTTATTCAATTTTTTAATTTAAATATATCTAAATACTTTCTAAGTCATAACATTTTTGGTATATTAATTAAAGTCTAAATTCATTAATCGTGTATTTTTGAATTGTATTTTTCGAAACGATATGGGAAGATCATGGCCACTGGTATCATATCATTGGGCGGTGGTCATGTGGGTTTGTGTGAAAAATCTCTATTAAAATTATGACTTTTTTATTGTTATATTTTAGTTATCTGTTACATTGATAATTTAGGACATGTTTTTTGTATCGTTAGGTTAAAGCTCCAATAATTCGTACCTAACCAAAATTATATGTTTATTCATTTTTGTAATAGTGTTAGGGCACAACTAAGGAGAATAATAATTTGGATCATGGATTTGCAGAGGAGTGGCAAACGGTCGGATCAGGTTGGATATGAGCGGGTCGAAAACGGGTAATTCAAAAACGGATAAATTATCCAACTCGACCCGTATTTGAGACGGATAAAAAACGGATTATCCGGCGGATAATATGGATATCCATATTATCCAAGGTTTCTTGAATATGATCACTTATGAAAGAATTCCTAATCTCCCAAAATTGAGAAATTTAAGGCTTTACAAATGTAAAAGTTAAAACACATTAGTTATCCATTGGTTATTGTATACGGTCGAAATAGATTTCGGCCTTACTACGTTCGATCGAGTTCGAATGGTAAGCAACCGGAGTGGGATTTTGGGATGAGTTCCGAAGACTGATCGAGGAGTCAGCTCGATACCATTATCGAGCCCATGACCAAATCGACCCGCAAGGTAACGTGAGGGTGGTCGGAAACGCGCTACTCCCACCCCGAAGGTCGAACTCAAGCCAAAGCCGAAGTCTCGACCCAATAACGAGTTCGAGCCAGTATCGAGCTCGCAGACAAGAGCCGTTACAACTGCACTAAGAGAGAGAATCTTGGAGGGAATCAAGGAAGAGACAATTCATCATGGGTTCTCCACTATATGTTTTCTTTTTTATAAATAAAGTAGGATCCCTCTACTATAAGAGGGGGAATCCTTGTAAGCATAAGACACTCTCACACACTATAACAAAAGATCACTTCTCATATTGAAAGATATCCCCCTGTGCTCGTTTTACTTTATCTTATTCGCTCTTCTTGCTCACTATTCTCATTCTCATAGTCAAGACCATAGATATTACTATTTCTCTATACGGTTTGAATCAAATTATATCACCTATCTTTAGAACCATACTCAAATTTAACTTTATCCGCTTTTTTAGGTAAACAGTTTGGCGCCCACCGTGGGGCTAAGGATAACAGTGGTTATTTGATATAAATCTGTAGTACACACCAGTTTACAACTTCGAATCAGCAATGGCTTTACCTATCGACATGAAGCCGGCCTTTAAGATGAAACCAACAACCTGGTGCCCGGGGCCGGAAGGCCACTTAACGATGGCACTGGAGCTCGAATCGAAGTACCTGAAATTCGAGCCGAAATACCACTAGATGTCAATTCGCAAGTGGCTCTTGAGGCAAACCAGCGTTCCGAACCGGAAAAATACATTCAGGGCGGTACTCGATCTGTAGCCCGAGACACCCATAACATGGAGGAAATCGGAGTCAGCTTACGTATGATATTCGAGATGTTATAAGCCCAACAAGTAGCGATAGCTCAGTTGCAGAGCCAAACTCAGATACAAAGCAGGCCAGAGCCCAATCCGCTTTGAGAAATCACCCCCAGAACGGAGCCCGCTATAGTGAAGTCAAATGAATAAGAATCGGGTACCACTCCTGAGATTACTAAACTAATCGAGGAGCTCACAAAAACGAGTTGAAGCCAACGACAAGAGAGTGGACACATATAATTCCAGGGTCGATCAGATCCCGGGAGCTCCACCAATGATAAAAGGGCTGGATTCGAAAAAGTTCATACAAAAGCCTTTTCCCTCGAGTGCTGCCCCAAAACCAATCCCTAAAAAATTTTGAATGCCCGAAATTCCCAAATATAACGGTACGACCGATCCCAACGAACACGTCACCTCTTACACATGTGCCATCAAAGGTAACGATTTGGAAGACGATGAGATCGAATTCGTATTGTTGAAAAAGTTCGGGGAGACCCTCTCGAAGAGAGCGATGATTTGGTATCACAATCAGCCACCAAATTCCATCGATTCTTTTGCCATGTTAGCATATTCGTTCGTAAAGGCACATGCTGGTGTTACAAAAAGGAAATCAGACCTCTTCAAAGTAAAGCAAAATGGTAATGAGATGCTGAGGGAATTCGTGTCCCGATTTCAAATGGAACGCATGGAATTTCCACCGGTAACAGACGATTTGGCCATCCAAGCTTTTACCCAAGGGTTGAACTAGCAAAGTTCAATAGCATCACGTCGGCTGAAGCAAAATTTGATCAAGTATCCAGCAATAACTTGGGCGGATATACACAACCGATATCAGTCAAAAATTAGGGTCGAAGATGACCAGTTGGGAGCTCCGTCCGGATCCATGCATCAGAAAACGACAACTATTAAATTCCAAAGGGAGATCGACAGAGAACAAAGGTCGAACAGAGATCGATATCAACCGTACGTCGCAGGTCGAATGAACAACGGTTCAACGCGCAATGCCGCTCGGAGCAATCGAAGGAGAGATCGAGGACAAAATTTCTCGGGGGATTATGAGCAAGAGTGGCTTTGATAAATATGTTGATCCTATAGAAGCACCTCGGTTATCGGAATATAACTTCAGCGTTGATGCATCCGTCATCGTATCGGCTATCGGGCGCATCAAAGACACTAAATGGCCTCGACCCAGGCAGACCGATCCTGCCCAAACGAATCCCAATCAAATGTGCGAATATCATGGCACCCATGACCACATTACGGAAGTTTGCAGGCAACTAAGAGAGGAAGTAGCCCGGTTATTTAACAAAGGCCACCATCGGGAATTTTTGAGCGATAGGGAGAGGAACCATTTTAAAAACAGGGATTTCGGCAAGCAAAACGAACAAGAAGAACCACAGCACATCATTCACATGATCATCGGCGGCCCCGATACCCCTCAAGGACCAGTGCTTAAACGCACTAAAACATCGATAGTGAGAGAAGAGCGATCTCGAACTCAAAATTACACACCCATAGAAACATTGTCCTTCAATGACGAAGATGCAGAAGGGGTTGTACAACCTCATAACGATGCACTAGTAATATCTGTACTCATGAATAAAACTAAAGTTAAGCGTGTGTTGATTGATCCAGGTTGCTCGGCCAACATCATCAGGTCGAAGGTCATAGAACAGCTTGGCCTGCAGGATGAGATCGTACCTGCAACCCTGGTTTTAAACGGATTCAATATGGCAAGTGAAACCACTAAGGGCGAGATAATTTTACCAATAAACGTGGCCGGAACCATCCAGGAAACGAAGTTTCATGTGATCGAAGGTGACATGAGATATAACGCTCTTTTCGGAAGGCCATGGATCGACAACATGAGAGCTGTACCTTCGATCCTGCACCAGGTCCTCAAATTCCCAACATCGAGATGCGTCAAAGCAGTGTACGGAGAGAAACCAGCCACGAAAGAAATGTTCGCCATCGAGGAAGCAAAACCAATATCCTCGCGTTCTCAGAAGGAGAACGAGATACCAAATAGCAATCACAGACATCGGCTTCGATCCAACCATATAACCAGAAGATCGAAGAAGATGATGATTAGAGGATCCCTCGATCCTTCGTGATTCCCGATGACTCCGACGCCACCAAATCAACAATTGAGGAACTGGAGCAAGTCACACTAATTGAGCACTGGCCCGAACGGAAGGTATACCTGGGAACGGGGTTGAGCCCCGAACTTAGGAAAAAACTCATCCAATTTCGTATCGATAACATTGATTGTTTTTCTTGGTCCCGTTTAGATATAACGGGGATCCCACTGGACATAACGACGTATCGGCTAAACTTGGACCCTAAGTTCAGACCGGTGAAGCAAAAAAAAAGATCCCAGTCCGAGGTAAAACACGCATTCATAAATGACGAGGTAACCAGACTTCTCAAGATAGGCTCTATTCAGGAGGTAAAATATCCCGAATGGTTAGCCAATATAGTTGTAGTGCCTAAAAAAGGGAACAAACTTAGAATGTGTGTGGACTATAAGGATTTGAACAAAGCGTGCCCCAAAGATTCTTTTTCACTGCCCAACATCGATCGCATGATCGACGCCACGGTCGATCACGAGATCCTCACTTTTCTCGATGCCTATTCCAGGTATAATCAAATCCAGATAAACCCATAGGACCAGGAAAAGACTTCATTTGTCACAAAATATGGAACATATTGTTATAATGTAATGCCCTTCGGACTGAAAAATGCAGGGGATACATACCAACGCCTAATGAATAAAATATTTGAAGAACAAATAGGTAAATCAATGAAAGTTTACATCGATGACATGCTAGTTAAGTCCCTGCGTGTAGAGGACCATTTGACTCATTTGCAGGAAACGTTCAAAATTTTAAGGAAATACAACATGAAGCTCAATCCCGAAAAATGTGCTTTCGGGGTCGGATCGGGCAAGTTCCTCGGCTTTATGGTGTCGGATAGGAGGATCGAGATCAACCCCGACAAAATCAAAGCAATTGAAGACATCACCGTCATGGATAGTGTGAAAGCAGTGCAAAGGCTAACCGGACAAATAGCTGCCTTAGGTCGATTCATTTCAAGGTTGTCAGATCGAAGCTACAAGTTCTTCTCTCTACTTAGAAAGAAGAATGATTTCTCCTGGACCCCGAAATGCCAACATACGCTAGAACAACTGAAGCGGTACCTATCGAACCCACCATTACTTCACACTCTGAAGGCAGATGAGAAGCTTTACCTATACTTAGTGGTATCGAAAATCGCGGTGAGTGGTGTCCTAGTTCGAGAAGAGCAAGGTACGCAGTTTCTTGTTTATTATGTGAGTCGAACCTTAGGAGAGGCAGAGACTAGATACCCACACTTAGAGAAATTGGCGCTTGCATTAATAAGCGCCTCTAGAAAGTTAAGACCATACTTTCAATGTCACCCCGTATGTGTTTTAACCACTTACCCACTTCGAAATATTTTGCATAAGCCCGAGCTATCGAGCCGACTAGCCAAATGGGTCGTTAAGCTCGGTGGGTATGATATTGAATATCAGCCTCGGACGGCCATCAAGTCCCAAATTCTAGCTGAATTCGTGGCCGACTTCACTCCAGCACTTGTACCCAAAGTTGAAAAGGAACTCTTGTTAAAATCGGGTACATCGACTGGGGTTTGGACCCTCTACACATATGGTGCTTCAAATGTGAAGGGCTCCGGGCTTGGCATCGTACTAAAGCCTCCCACATGTGGCATTATTAGGCAGTCCATCAAAACTACTATATTAACTAACAATGAGGCCAAGTACGAGGCCATGATTACAGGTCTCGAGCTAGCTAAAATATTGGGAGCAGAAGTCATCGAAGCCAAATGTGACTCTTTGCTAGTGGTAAACCAAGTGAACAAAACTTTCGAGGTTCGAGAAGATAGGATGCAGAGGTATTTGGACAAACTACAGATAACTCTACACCGTTTTAAAGAATGGACACTTCAACATGTACCTCGAGAACAAAACAAGTGAGGCCGACGCACTCACAAATCTGGGGTCATCGGTCGAAGAGGATAAGATCGACTCGGGGACTGTCATTCAACTCTCGAGAGCTATAATCGAGGGAGGGAACGCCGAAATAAATTCCACAATCTTAACCTGAGATTGGAGGAACAAGTACATTGAATACTTAAAAAATGAAAAACTCTCATCAGACTTTAAAGAATCTAGAGTTCTACGAACCACAACTACTCGATTCACGTCGGTTGAAGATGGAATGTTATACAGAAGGATGTTCGACGGACCACTGGCAGCGTGCTTAGGGCCATGGGACACCGATTATGTTTTACGGGAAGTCCATGAAGGCACTTGTGGAAACCACTCTGGCGCCGAACCACTAATTCGCAAAATCATCATAGCAGGATACTACTAGGATAACATGGAAAAGAAGACTAAGGAGTTCGTTCGAAAATGCGATAAATGCCAAAGGTTTGCACCAATGATCCATCAACCCGGAGAGCAGCTTTATTCAGTCATCTCTCCATGGCCATTTATGAAATAGGGAATGGATATCGTCGGCCCTCTACCATCGTCCCCAGGTAAAGCTAAATTCATTTTGTTTATGACTGACAATTTCTCTAAATGGGTTGAAGCACAGGCGTTCGAAAAAGTAAGAGAAAAAGAGGTTATAGATTTCATCTGGGATCACATTGTGTGTAGATTTGGTATACCAGCAGAAATAACATGTGACAATAGTAAGCAATTTATCGGCGGTAAAGTAACAAAATTTTTCGAAGACCATAAAATAAAAAGGATACTATCAACACCATACCATTCTAGTGGGAACGGACAGGACGAATCAAAGAACAAGACTATCATCCAAAGCATGAAGAAAAGATTGAACGAAGCTAAAGGAAAGTAGAGAGAAATTTTGCCCGAAGTCCTTTGGGCATATCGGACAACATCTAAATCCAGTACAGGAGCAACTCCATTTTCCCTAGTGTATGGCTCCGAAGCTTTAATTCTGGTCGAAGTCGGGGAAGCAAGCACAAGGTTTCGACATGCATCGGAAGAATCGAACTACGAGGCAATGAATACTAGCCTCAAATTATTAGACGAAAAACGAGAAGTGGCACTGGTTCGAATGGCTGCACAAAAACAACGAATCGAAAGATACTACAACATAAGAACCAATCTCCGCCATTTCAAGACCGGGGACTTGGTCCTAAGAAAGGTCACCGTCAACACTTGAGATCCTAATGAAGGGAAGCTCGGACCAAATTGGGAAGGACCCTATCGAGTCCTCGATATAGTCGGGAAAGGGTCTTATAAACTTGGGGCAGTGGATGGAAAACCACTACCAAACAATTGGAACATATCGCTTCGCAAACGATATTACTGTTAAGGTATGATTTTTCTCCTCTCTATTATTTATATACGTTCATTGGATGCTAACTCATTGCAGGAATTCGACGAAAAACATCAAGACCTCCAGTTTCAAAGCATGCGTTGTACTCTTTTTCCCTTAGTTTGGCTTTTATCCCAAATGGGTTTTTTCTGGCAAGGTTTTTAACGAGGCAATAATTATGTGCTACCCGAGGACAAATCAGTAGTATCCGAGGATCTTTCATAATCAACCTTGAATACTGGGGGGCTACCAATCGAGTAAATCAAGTTTCGGCACAAGAAAATTTGTTTCATATCTAATTCATGTCGAAACATGGTCTCGATAGAGAAACAATGGTCAAACCGAACCATGCCCACCTAGTTTTAATCGAACTCTGGCACAAGATACAAACACATGTATAACGACATAAAGGAGAACTTCTAAATTCCATACACCTCACTTTGAAAAAGATTTTCTTGCTTCATGATTCAAACATGCTAAAAGGCCTACGGGCTAAGATATTTTGAGTTCGAGTTCGAAACGATCACTCACTCAATTATTAAAGCCTAAGGGCTATCTTACTGTGAGTTCGAGCAATCACTCACTCGATCATAAATGGCCTACGGGCTAAGATATTTTGAGTTCGAGTTCGAAACAATCACTCACTCAATTATTAAAGCCTAAGGGCTATCTTACTTCGAGTTCGAGCAATCACTCACTCGATCATAAATGGCCTATGGGCTAAGATATTTTGAGCTCGAGTTTGAAACAATCACTCACTCAATTATTAAAGCCTAAGGGTTATCTTACTTCGAGTTCGAGCAATCACTCACTCGATCATAAATGGCATACGGGCTAAGATATTTTGAGTTCGAGTTCGAAACAATCACTCACTCAATTATTAAAGCCTAAGGGCTATCTTACTTCGAGTTTGATCAATCACTCACTCGATCATGAATGGCCTACGGGCTAAGATATTTTGAGCTCGAGTTCGAAACAATCACTCACTCAATTATTAAAGCCTAAGGGCTATCTTACTTCGAGTTCGAGCAATCACTCACTCGATCATAAATGGCCTACGGGCTAAGATATTTTGAGTTCGAGTTCGAAACAATCACTCACTCAATTATTAAAGCCTAAGGGCTATCTTACTTCAAATTCGAGCGATCACTCACTCGATCATAAATGGCCTACAGGCTAAGATATTTTGAGTTCGAGTTCGAAACAATCACTCACTTAATTATTAAAGCCTAAGGGTTATCTTACTTGGAGTTCGAGAAATCAATCACTCGATCATAAATGGGCTACGGGCTAAGATATTTTGAGTTCGAGTTCGAAACAATCACTCACACAATTATTAAATCCTAAGGGCTATCTTACTTCGAGTTCGAGCAATCACTCACTCGATCATGAATGGCCTACGGGCTAAGATATTTTGAGTTCGAGTTCGAAACAATCACTCACACAATTATTAAATCCTAAGGGCTATCTTACTTCGAGTTCGAGCAATCACTCACTCGATCATAAATGGCCTACGGGCTAAGATATTTTGAGTTCGAGTTAGAAACAATCACTCACTCAATTATTAAAGTCTAAGGGCTATCTTACTTCAAATTTGAGCGATCACTCACTCGATCATAAATGGTCTACGGACTAAGATATTTTGAGTTCGAGTTCGAAACAATCACTCACTCAATTATTAAAGTCTAAGGGCTATCTTACTTCAAATTTGAGCGATCACTCACTCGATCATAAATGGTCTACGGACTAAGATATTTTGAGTTCGAGTTCGAAACAATCACTCACTCAATTATTAAAGTCTAAGGGCTATCTTACTTCAAATTTGAGCGATCACTCACTCGATCATAAATGGTCTACGGACTAAGATATTTTGAGTTCGAGTTCGAAACAATCACTCACTCGGCCATAAAAGCTACGAAGACTGAATTCGATGGAATCGCCTATAAAAACATTCGCAAGGCATGAACTAAATGCTTCACAAGGAAAGAAAGCCGAAACAAGTCAGTAAAAGAAAAAGATATTTGTATAAACATACAAAGATTATTTACATGAATAAAAGCGACATAGAAGCCAAGGGCTAAGCTTCTGGATTATCATCAAGAGGGGTCTCTTCTCCACCTGGCTCCCCTTCGTCATCGGACCCGCCCTTGCTATCATCGTCATCATCACCATCATCATCGCCATCGGAAACTAAGGCTTTAACATCAGCTTCGAGCTCTTTGGCATTTTTTATCTCTTTAGCAAGATCAAAACCTCAAGCGTGTATCTCCTCAAGGGTCTCCCTCCGAGATCGACACTTAGCAAGTTCGGCAACCCGATGTGCTCGAGTGTCGGCAACATCCGGTGCCTCTCTTGCCTCCGTTTGAGCAGCCTCGGCATCGGCCCGATAAACAGCAATAGACTTGTCCTCCATGACTTTCGATGATTCGACCTGCGCCTTGGCCTCAGCAAGCCTTGCATCAAGCTCTTTGATCCTCTTAGCTTGAGTCGAGCCTTTTTGCTTAATGTTTATAATCTGAACATCGGCCGATAATAATTTGGCCAAGATGGTTTCCTTTTCTACACCCAGGCGGTCGATAGCCTCCTTCCACCGATCGCATTCCGCTTTGATTTGATCAACTTCTTCCCGAAGCAATCTAATCTTTTCGCCCTTTTGCTAAATTTGAGATAATGAAGGGTTAACTTCCACAGTTGGGTCAAACCCATACTCTAACAAAATAAGGCTCACCTGCTTATCCAGTTCGACCTCTTCTTCTCTAGCCTTAGCCAAATCTGCTTGGAGGTCCTTTATAACCTCATCCTTTTGGCCACAAAGGAGCCTCAAAGCATCTCTCTTCCCCGAGACTTTCTGAAGCTCGACCTCACACTGACTGAGGTCAGCTCGAAACTTGCTAATGGCCTACACAGAAGGGAAACACACGAGTCAAGTTTAGAAAAGAACGAAGAAACCAAACTCAATAAGGTCATTACCCGAGAAATGAAACATTGGCCTCTTCTAGGAAAAGAAAAGCGTCACCGATATCGGAGGCATCATCGACTCCAATGAAGCAATCCCGAAAAAGATCCCCTGCACTCGAGCTTCTTTTAACGCCTCCTTAGAGAAGGAAAATGACCTACTATCATAGAACCAAGCGAATCGCTTGGGGCACTCTGATCGATACTCGGGGTATTGGAACCGGCCCCGACCGGTATGGCTATCATCGGCTCAGAAGGTTTGGCGATCTTGATAACTTTCGCAGATCGAACCACCAAAGCCGAAGCATCTTCTTCTTCTTCTTCTCTCAGTCGTTGGACCGATTCCATCGAAAGAGCGATTGTTTTCCTCTTCACTCTTCGAGTTTTGGGCTTGGGGTCCTCAAACTGAGAGACAAACTTTTGCTTTTTGTCTTTCCCCGGTTTCGAGACCGGGGACTTGGTTATTTCCACACCACTCGGAGGCCTCAAAATGGCATCCTTGGTTACGCCTGTATAAAAGGAAGTCAGTAACGAATGGAGTATATAAAGCGTTTTGAAAAACATAAGAAGATACCCTTACCGTGATTCTTGGCCTCCCACCTGCCTTTTGCCAAATCACGCCAAACGCGTTCGGCATAAGAGAAAGTCGAGGCTAACTTTCGAACCCAATCCTCGAGTTCGGGCACCGCTTGTGGCATCCAAGGGGCGACTATATATCGAAGGAAGATATCAGGTAAAATCAAAGAAAGATATAAAAGCAAACGCCTTATGAAAATCACTTACGGTCGTAATTCCTCTCTTCGGGGAACGACAGCTTCTCTTCCGGGATTAGGTCGCTAGTCCTCACCCGAACATAACGGCCCATCCAACCCCGATCCTTGTCTTCATCAATGCTCGACATTAAAGCTTTCGATGCTCGACGGTGGAGCCTAATTAGACCTCGAAAAATTTGAGCCCGATACAATCGTATAAGGTGATTTAAGGAAAACTCTAGCCCCCCGACCTTGTTGGAGAAGAAGCGGAGTAAAATTACTATGCGCCATAGAGAAGGATGAATTTGAACAATGGTGACCTGATATCTTTTACAAAAATCAATGATCACTGGGTCGACGGGACCCAACGTGAAAGGGTAAGTATAAACACTTAAAAGTCCCTCCACATGAGTGGTGATGCTCTCTTTGGAAGAGGGGATTTGAAACACAACCTCGGGACCCCAGTTGCCTCCTCATAGCCTCGAGATGGACCTCTGATATCGAGCACATGTACATCGACACATGCTCGCATCGATTCGACACCGACGAAGGATTTTCGACCCTAAAGTCGATCTTTAGGGTACACGGGCTAGGAACATACTCGTGGGGAGGCGGCTCCACCGGCGCCTTGTCGCTGGACGACCGTGATGAGGAAGCTTTCTCCTTATGAGGTACAATTTTTGAGGTTTTGGCCATTGATATAAGAGAGAGAAAGGAAAAGGAAGATGAAAGGTTGATGATGCCAAACACTAGTGTAGATGGCTCTACAAACGGCGAAATAAAGAGAGAAAAAGTAAGAAAATTTGGAAGAGTGAAGATGTAAAAGTGGTAAATGATGAATGGAGGAGTTATTTATAGCTTACATCGTGGCGGTTCAGTATCAGCGGTGGCCGACCACCGTCTGACATGCATTAAATACCTTGAAAGACTAAATCGATGGGACAGCTATCACGTACGTTATGATCGAGCCCTGCGAAAATGCCATCTTATAACTAGATCGAACCGACGAAAATCATATCGATTCTCACCATATCCTTCCTGAGAATCGAGGGGACTATTTGTATACGATCGAAATAGATTTCGGCCTTCCTACATTCGATCGAGTTCGAATGGTAAGCGATCAGAGTGGAATTTTGGGATGAGTTCCGAAGACAGTACAAACGAGCATTGAGTTCCAAAGACTGATCGGGGAGTCGACTCGATACCATTATCGAGCCCATGACCAAATCGACCCGCAAAGGCAATGTGAGGGTGGTCAGAAACGCGCTACACCCACTCCGAAGGTCGAACTTAAGCCAAAGACGAGGGCTCAACCCAATAACGAGTTCGAGCCAGTATCGAGCTCGCAGACAAGAGCCGTTATAACCGCACTAAGAGAGAGAATCTTGGCGGGAATCAAGGAAGAGACAATTCATCATGGGTTTTCCACTATATGTTTTCTTTTTGATAAATAAAGTAGGATCCCTCTACTATAAGAGGGGGAATCCTTGTAAGCATAAGACACTCTCACACACTGTAACAAAAGATCACTTCTCATATTGAAAGATATCCCCTTGTGCTCGTTTTACTTTATCTTATTCGCTCTTCTTGCTCACTATTTTCATTCTCATAGTCAAGAACATAGATATTACTATTTCTCTATACGGTTTGAATCAAATTATATCACATATCTTTAGAACCATACTCAAATTTAACTTTATCCGATTTTCTGGGGAAATAATTATCTATTTGGTTAACCATTTTCTAAGCGGATAATATGGTTCTTATCCGTATTCGACCCGTTTTTAAAAAAATTCATTATTCAACCAATTTTTAATTGTTAATATGGATGAATATCTATTTTCTTTTAACCATTTTGACATATTTGCTCTAGTAGTTTGAGGCTCGTCCAACTATATAAGCTTTTATATTTTATTAGTTCTATAAAACGATCGAGAGATCAGTATTCCAATCTCAATAAACAAGAAGTATTAAATGATTTCTTCTTATATATACGTACATTTTGATGGAGAAAGTTACTTGACACATATAGTGACAAAACGTAATAAATACTCGACTAAATAGTCAAAGATGTACACAAATAGGTGCGACACCACTAGGATAAAACAAATTATGGGAGGGAAAAACTCCGATGTTACTTTACGATAGAATATTTATATTATGGTATCTAAACTGAAATACATGTTGAGTGTGAAATTCTTTTCGATTTTTATACTTTATGATTTCATATGTCTTTGCATTTCTTTTATATATTCAACTCGTGTATAGTTTATATCTTGCAAGAGATTGAAATTAAATCGACCTTCAGAATCTCCTACTATGAAAATCATTTATAGAAATATCAAGTTTTATTAAATATGTCCTCATACTTTATGTCTTTTTTGCTCTTTTACTTTTCTTGGCTTTCGACTTTCAAAAAGCAAGAGAGAAAATTAGTGGAATGGTTCCAAACCAAATTATATTATTCCCAAAGGTGTGGATACACTACTTTTCCCCTGCAATTAATTCGAATAAGTCATTGCACGTTATTTCGATATATATATATATATATATATATATATATATATATATAGTATTGCATAGATCGAATAATTCAAGCAATCCAAAAGATACGTCCACCATTCCCACTAAACCTATTTGCTTAGAGGAAACGGCATATACTAGAAAAGCCTTTTGAGTTATTGTTGGCTGCTATTTCACGCATACGCAATATTCAATTAACTCCAAAAAAAAAAAAAACATGATATTTTCATAATATTTCGTGTGACTAATGCCTCCACTATTTTTTCCTACTAATAATTACATTAAGCAATACCACCTTCTAGGATCACTTAAGGGTAAAACGTTATTCTTTCTAGGATTAGAATTTAAGATGTTTAGAAGTGTGGAGGGATCTGATCCATTCCACGACATTCTGGTTCTTTCTAGGATTAGAATTTAAGATGTTTAGAAGTGTGGAGGGATCTGATCCATTCCACGACATTCTGGTTCTTTCTAGGATTAGAATTTAAGATGTTTAGAAGTGTGGAGGGATCTGATCCATTCCACGACATTCTGGTTCTTTCTAGGATTAGAATTTAAGATGTTTAGAAGTGTGGAGGGATCTGATCCATTCCACGACATTCTGGGTCTTTCTAGGATTAGAATTTAAGATGTTTAGAAGTGTGGAGGGATCTGATCCATTCCACGACATTCTGGTTCTTTCTAGGATTAGAATTTAAGATGTTTAGAAGTGTGGAGGGATCTGATCCATTCCACGACATTCTGGGTCTTTCTAGGATTAGAATTTAAGATGTTTAGAAGTGTGGAGGGATCTGATCCATTCCACGACATTCTGGGTCTTTCTAGGATTAGAATTTAAGATGTTTAGAAGTGTGGAGGGATCTGATCCATTCCACGACATTCTGGTTCTTTCTAGGATTAGAATTTAAGATGTTTAGAAGTGTGGAGGGATCTGATCCATTCCACGACATTCTGGGGCGAAGCTATACTTTTGTAAGAGTGGTCCATTATTCACCCTTCATCGAAAAGTTGCATATATATATATAGGTAAAATATTATATTTTAGAGATATAAATATATATATATATATATTGAACACTCTTTGTCAGAAAATATTCAAGTTTGAACATCTTTAAAAATTTCAGATTTCGCCACAGACGACATTCTTCCTTGGCGGATATGACCACAGTAGCAGAAAATATGCTCTCATTTTTTAAAATGTCTTTTTATTAATTGAAAAGGACCACAATGACCAATAATTTCACTAAAAATAAAAGATTTGCGATCGACAAATTGCAAAAGAGATTCGTCTAAAGTTACATTAAAGACTGCTATCTTACAGCTAAAGCACGACGCTTTAATTTCCCTTTGTACTATTTTCACTATTATAGTTCCTATATATTGCCTTTCACTAAAAAAGATGAAATAAAAATAAAAAGTTTAATTTGGTGTAGAAGATTCTTGGTAGGAACTTCCAAGTCTATAGGGTTACAAAATAATGGGCCAAATGGAGTCTTGACAGTTGACAAAATCGGGTCAACAATTGAAGCTTTTGCTTTAATGGCATATTTTAAGAGGGAGTATTTATTAGTTTGGTTTGAAAAGTCAAATTAGTGATATTGCAACTTCCTAGTTGCACAGAGAGTACATTCATTTCGAATTAGAATTTATATAAGTTTTGACTTCCTTTTGGGTAGTGAGAAACTTCATATCCTGCGTTGTTACAGGGAGAATAATATCATTTTGCTAGTTACAACTTTCCTTTTATAGTAAGTAAAGTTCAATTACAATATTGTACTAAAAAATAATTGTGCAACCTTACTATTGTTGGAGTGTGTGAACAAGTTCCACGTGAAAAGTAAAAAGTAAAAAAATTCTACTTAAAAGAAGTTGGATATTTTTAATGATGCGAGACCTTTTAACGAAAATCGTGCGGGCTTAGCCCAACACGAATAATATCACACCATATTAAGTGTATCATTGGATCATTTTAGCTTAACAACTGATATCAGAGCGGACGATTTGGCGGGACTATGGAGATGGCGAAGTACGGCATGGGGCCCAGTTAAGTGCCTTTGCCCGTCTACGGAGTTTCCAACAATCTTTACCCGTAGCTTTGAAGATGCATACACAGCCTTTGGACTTCAGTGACCATAAATACTCAAGATCATGTGGGTGGCAGACAATTAATCTCCAAATTAGCCCATGAATGGTAATAGGTCATGCGAAACTTAGTTCAATGGGAAGATTGTTGGGTGCGTGTGAACAAAGTCCCACATGAAAAATAGAAAGGAAAAAAAATTATACTTATTTGATACTTTTAATGGTATGAGATCCTTTGGGAAAATCGTATGAGTGTCGCACAAAATTGGCAGTATCACATCATGTTAAAAGTATCATTAAACCGTGTTTGTCCGACAACTATATCATCGATGATCATAAATATATGAGATTAATAGCCTGTTTGGCCAAGCTAGAAAAATCAGCTCATTTTGATAAGTACTTTTTTCAAAAGTGCTTTTCAAAAAAGTACTTTTAGAGAAAAACAGTTTGTGCTTGGCTAATCCATTTGAAAAATACTTTTGAACAATAATTTGTGTTTGGCCAAGCTTTTCAAAAAGTGCTTTTATGTATCAAATTACAAATAAGGACATGAAAAGATTTGCTTAATAGTTAATATTATATAAGTAAATAAATAATTGTTAATTTTTATTATTAAAGATAATAATTAAATTTTTTATTTTATTTAAGTAAAATATAAAAATAAAATTGAAAAGTAGTTTATTCTTTCAAGATAATTTAAATATATCAAAAATCATTCAATAAATATGAAAGTTCATCCCAAATGTCATTTTATATTAAATAATAGTTTAAACTAAATAAGGTTATTTTGGTATATATAATATTTTACAAAGGGTATTTTTGGTAGGAAGAAAAGGCAAAACTGCTCTTGCTTCTGCTTTTCGGGAGAAGCTATTTATTTCTGCTTCTTCAAAACTGCTTCTACTTCTAGCCAAAAACACTTCTTTTTTTTCAAATAAAAGCTTGGCCAAACACCTCAAATTGAGAAAAAAATACTTTTTTTTGAAAAAACACTTTTGGCATGCTGAGAAACTTGGCCAAACAGGCTATAACTCTTGAACTAAGCTCAATAAGCACCAGACACATGAATGGTGTAGAGTAGAAATAAAAATAGGTACAAATAAAAGAAAAAAACTCATTTATATTAAATCTGAATCCGCTACTAAAACAAGATAGCGAACCACACATACATGTCTAGTAGTTTCTGAGTCCGGAACCAAAATATGACTTTTTTGGACTCAAAGCACCAAAATAGATGAAAACAATAACTCGTGATCATTTTATGTATAGCGCATGGATGGCATATGCTATATCTTAACGCATGTTTGTCCGTTAAGCTATAGCGCATGCCATCCATGCGCTATACTTCTTAATTGAACTACCCACAATAATTGGTGGGTATAGCGCATAGCTTTTCTATAGCGCGTTTAATTAATGTGCTATACCCTCCAATTATTGTACCCCAACATAATTGTTTTGCTTATTTAAAAAGCTTCATTCTTTCTTCAAAAATTCAGTCTTATGCATCTTTTTTATTTTCCTTTACTCATTCTGAAATATTTGTTTACTTAACTTTTTTTGCATTTTTGCATATTGTCTGAAGAGCGAAAAATTAGAGTTCCATTATATTGGGGGGAGGGGGAGGTTGTCATGGAGAATAACTCAGTACACTATATTTTTCTCTACAGTATATTATTAAATTGCCACTTACATTGGAGTACGATAGATTGGTATCGTTGTTATGTAAAAAAAATGAGTGTGAAGAAATATTCGGTTAATATTAAAGTAACCAAAAAATATCCATATTCTCTTACTCCGCAAGGGGTTGCTTGTTATGCTGAGTTTAACATCGTAGACGATGAAACTCTGAAAGAGTTTTTGAGGACTCCGGATGAATACCGGGAACTTCTTGTGATAAAAATGATGGAAATGTACGTCAAGTCTGAAGACGTTTGCAACATTGAGGTTTCGCAAAATAGGGACAACCCTCAATCATCGGGTAGTGTTTTTGGAGCAATTTTATTCGAACGGGTTTCGTTTGAAAGAGTTTGACAAGATCTAAACTTATCTCCACAGGCGAATGCAGAGCGATGATATAATTTCTCCCTAAGTTTACATAATTCACATGCCGAGTGGTAAGTTTCAAATTTCTTTTGTCTTAGTATGTTTTTTTTATGTATCATATTCGCACTGACACTCACATATTCCAAAGGGGGTACCAGCCATATATGAATTCTACAAGTTATGAACTAACAAACAATTGGAATATGCCCAATTTTGGTATTTTGGATCATGGTGGTCCATCCGGGAATCATCGGCAACTCGATAATGTACATAATGGGATATCCACAAATTACGAATTGTAAGTTAAGAGATAAAGCTAATATATAATGTTGGGATGAATTTGAGAAACTCATTATTTTATTGGTTGTGCAGTGAAAATAAGCAACTTGAAGGTCCTGTCCTTACTCAATTGCCCGAATACGATATATTTAATCAGAGTCAGGAAGATGATAGTGATTATGACAACAATGCTGGTGAGTTTGGAGATGATACACCCTTCCTTGATGAGGGCGACGATGATGAGGAAACGCGCCTTGCTGATGAAAATGAGAATGAGCAGCCTGATTTACTGAGAGAGCATGATGCCACCAATGAGCATGCTCCATCTATGTAGACTCCACCTCCCGTTAGACCCAGAGTGTACGAGTCCCATGTGCCTTTTCATTCAAGGGAGTTATGTGTATTGTCATGTCGACCTGAAAAAGCTGTCGACATGAAAATGCACCGACTTGTACCGTAAAGAATCATTAGTACGCGAAACGTAGCGCATCACCAATATGCGTTATGTAACCTAAATCACTCTTAGCTGCCTATAAACACCCTGCAAATTTTGCATTATTATTTGCGGCGTAACCAAACGAAGAAAATAACTTTCCATAAATTTTTCAAGCTCGAGCATTACGACATGTCTGGACGCAATGATATACCAAGGTGTTACTGTGGAAAACATACGATTTTGAATTCATGTTGGTCAAATTGCAATCTAGGATGCAAACATTGGATGTGTAAATAAGTTGTAAGTTATTATTATTGAAAGTTATGTTGGTTAATAGATTATTTATAACATATTAATTAATAATCTTTTGTTGTCATCCCCATTTGTAGGACGAAAATCAGTGTGATTTTGAAGAATGGTATGATGAAACCATTAACCAAAAATACTACAGATCATATTTGCTAAACATTTAAAATCTGACCGGTGAGTACGAACTCCCGATCTTGAAACTGCAAGAACAACTTGCGATAGTGAAGGAGAAACTGAAAGAGGCAGAAAAAGAAAATAATCGTTTGGAAGAAAAATTTTAGTGATTGAAGCATAGAATAATGGGCGATAGTGACTAAATCAACATATGGATGCGTTTTGAACTGTCATCTATTTTTCAGATATTTTTGGGTTATAAGAGAATTAAATATTGAATTTTCATAACTTATCAAGATATATTTTATAATTATTCATATAAAAAATACTTAGGTTGATAAATTTTCTATATTAATATTTTATATGTTAGTTTCTTACATGTTTAGACTAAACTTTGGCAGGGTTTTGTTTGAACTATCATCTTTTTTCCAGATTTTTTAGGTTATAACAGAATTAAATATTTATTTTTCATAACTATCAAGATATATTTAATAATTATTCATATAAAAAATACTATAAACTTAATACTAAATAATATTTAATTTATTTCATTCGTAACGATTTGTTTGTTAACTTTTATATTTTGCCCAAAAATACGACAACGTCTCTTTTGTAATGTCAACTAATTATTTTATGATTCATATCTAATATTTGATAATTATCTGGTAATACATTTAATCCATAACTGAGTACTCTAACCGAGTTAGTTAATGAGGGCACATAGTTTTTATTCTAGATTAAAGAATCCTAAAGAGCACTAAAGCTGCACTACTTTAAATTGCCATAAACAACATCAACTAACATAAACTAAGATTTATTATCAGTTTTACTACGAAGTGCACTACATAACAATAAAAGGCACAACATAACAATGAAAGACACTAAACAACAATAAAGTCACATATTATTATATGTACAACACTAAGGCCACATATAACACTAATTATTCAACAAAAGAACAATATATAATTTTCATAATTTTTTCACATAAATAAACTAATCCAGATAAAAAACAAAAAAAATAACTATATCAAAAAACGATCATAAAAAACATACAACACAGTAAAAACAACTAATTAGTAATTTATATGCATGAGTTTTACTATAAAAGTAAGTAAGAATAGAGTTTTTTGAATTGAGAAAAATTAATGATTTGACCACCGTAACGAGCAATAGAAGAGATCTACTACATGACAACGTCTTAGATCGGGTGTTAGCTCGCTAAAATACTGAGGGGACATGATATTTGGGGGACGAGTGGGCTCCAATGGAGATTTAAGCTTTATAAATGGGGGAGGGGGAGTGTCTTTTTAACTTCAGGTATAGCGCATCCCGCAATTTACTTATGTTTTGACCGACATTTAAAATTCAAATATAGTGCATAGATATAATGCTCTGTACCTTAATGGGCAAACATGTCGCGAGGAAGAAGGCTGAGCCATTTTTAATATAAGTATAGTGTGCTATACCTACCTGTCTTTTCAACTTCAGGTATAGCGCATCCCGCACTTTACTTATATTTTGACCGACATTTAAAATTCAAATATAGTGCATGGATGGAATGCGCTGTACCTTAATGGGCAAACATGTCATTAAGGTATAGCGCATGCCATCCATGCGCTATACATAAAATGGTTACATGTTTTTGTTATTCACTCTGTATTACTTTAATAAACAATAATAACCATTAAACTTTTTGAAATAGAAACAGAAACAGAAAGTTAGTAGAACCAGTTGTACGAAATAAATTATGGAAAAAAAATATTGGAATAAATTGAGCCCACTAAATGCACAGTGTGTCCTTAAGGAAATTATTCTCCTCAAGTATTCGAGGTGTTGGAATATTATCCTCCCACGATAGAACGATTTAACTCACCAGTGTATTGGTACCAAAAACTTTGGTGAACTTCGAACCACTCAATGGCCGCAAAGCACACTGAAAAATGTTGTGCAGAAGAAGAAGATGATAATCAAAAAATTTAGTAAGGAAAGATCCTGGGATTCAAGGCATATTTATAGACCATCTGGCACTGTTTCTGAAAAGGTTTGCAACCTTTCAGAAACATCCATAGATGTTGGAACAGGTGGAAATATTTCTGTTAAAATATTACGGAAAAAACAGGAAAACAGATTTAAAATAATCCGTGAAAGAAAATGGGTCGGATCGGACCGGATCGCAGGTCATGGGTTATCCGGGTCGCAGGTCATGGGTTATTCCGGATTGAATTTTCGTTAATTAATTAAATAATTGAAAGAAATTTTATCCAAAAAGATTAATCAATTAATCGATTTTTGACTAAATCCAAATCTGAATCCGAATCCGAAGCCGAAGCCGAAGTCGAGCCGAGCGAGCGACGACGATGGCGGTGCGAGGCTTGCCTTCTTCTTAACTCTTTAAGAGCTAGAAAAAGAGCAATTGTATATATACCTATTAACAACCTTTTCTTCCTCCAATATGGGACAATGTCCCTTTGCTAAGGAGGGGAACTTAAATATTTTATTTTCCCTCAATTTCCCATTCACCCTCTTTAAGCTACACCAAGCTTAAAATTAAGCTAAACCAAGCTTAAAGCCCAATAATCCCCCACGTGAATGGGGAATGGCTATAAAATAAAGGAATGCACGGACGCGTGTGTGTTTTACATGCAAGAATTAATTGCATCTGGATAAGTAGGTTTCCCTTTGAACTTTCCGTACTGAACTTATATCGGATATGCTCGGTGAATCGGTAGATTTGATATATTTAAACCGTTGAGCTTTGTTGTATACCTAGACAACATAAGTCACACAATTAACCCTTAAGCATCTATGGTTCTCATGGTTGTGTTCGTTTCAGCCATGAACACCGCCTGGTTTCATGAGTGCTTAGAGAATGGGCTTTTACTTTCATTCCCTTGAAGCGGCTTACACTTCACACTCACATAGGTGATTTCTAAACGTGTAATCCTATAGACACACTATCTGGTCATATCCTTCCAGACTTAGCAAATCATTAAAAAGCTTTAAGCTTTATTGACTCAGCAAAAAGCCTTAATACTTTACCTCGATTTCTGAACATTGTCTTCATCACAAGAATGGGTTGAGTTATTTGACAATGTTGAACCGTCATTCATAACTTAGTTTGATCTCTTTGAACCTAGCTCTTGGGATCTCCAGTCTGCTAGGTAGAGTTACCTCCATGATGACTTGTCCTAGGCCTTAATCCCATTCCCTTTGATGATCTTTCAACTGCCTCTCTAGATAGGCCTTTTTGTAAGTGGATCTGACACGTTATCTCTTGACTTTACGTAGTCAATCGTGATAACACCACTAGAGAGTAGTTGTCTAACGGTATTGTGTCTCTGTCGTATATGACGAGATTTTCGGTTATACAATTTTCTTAAGATCGTTATTCACTCTGTATTACTGTAATAAACAATAAAAACCATTAAACTTTCTGAAATAGAAACAGAAACAGAAAGTTAGTAGAACCAGTTGCACGAAATAAATTCTGGAAAAATAATATTGGAATAAATCGAGCCCACTGAATGCACAGTGTGTCCTTAAGGAAATTATTCCCCTTAAGTACTCGAGGTGTTGGAATATTATCCTCCCAGGATAGAACGATTTAACTCACCAGCATATTGGTACCAAAAACTCCGGTGAGCTTCGAACCACTCAATGGTCCCGAAGCCGAGCCGAGCGACGACGACGGTGCGAGGCTTGCCTTCTTCTTAACTCTTTAAGAGCAAGAAAAAGAGCAATTGTATATATACCCATCAACAGTCTTTTCTTTCCCCAATATGGGACAATGTCCCTTTGCCAAGAAGGGAAACTCAAATATTTTATTTTCTCTCCATTTTTCATTCACCCTCTTTAAGTTACACCAAACTTAAAATTAAGCTAAATCAAGCTGAAAAGCCCAATAGTTTTTTTCACCAATGTTTGTGCGTTAGAGTCCAAAATTACCACACGTTGGTTCCGGACTCGTTATTTCGCATAACTGGCCCTGTAAAATTCACCTCGACCGAGCACATGTGCACCAATCACTGTCACCGATCACGTAACAGCTCTTCTGACCCAGTTGCTAAGCTCAAATACAGCAACTCCTATGAGACCCATCTTTGCAGCTAGCCATCAGAGGACACACATGCTCAGTTCACATGCATGCATTACCAGAAGTCACTTTCATCATCTGAGCTCAAAGTTTATCTATCATAAAAGTATACTGGTGTTTTTCATTTATCATTGCTTATAGTTATTAATTAGAAAGTGCGTGGAACAATGGTGAAGTTGTCTCCGTCTGACTAATTATAGGTCATGCGTTCGAGCTGTGGAAGCAGCCACTAATGCTTGCATTAGGTTAGATTGTTTACGTCACACCCATTGGGGTGCGGTAAAGTTGTCTCTATGCGACCTATAGGTTACGGGTTCGAGCAGTGGAAGTAGCCACTAATGCTTGCATTAGGTTAGACTGTCTGTATTACACTCCTTGGAATACAGACGACCTTCCTCGAATCCTACATAAACACGAAATACTTTGTATACCGAACTGACCGTTCTTTATTTATAGTTATTCGATCCTCAGTGATTGTTCATCTTCCGGTGCTTTAAGCCTCTAGAAAAAAGGCGATCTTTTGCATTGCTCTTCTTCATTGCTTAATTAGTTGGTGAACATCTCAAAACTAGGTAGATCACATCAAATTATCATCCTAGATCTAGTCAATGGTCATGTCAAAATTGCAAAACCCGTGATCATGGCCAGTAACTGTGAAGGTATCCTGGAAAAACTTGTTATTCCCTTTTCTCAAAATACTTTATACCACAAAAAGTGTTTATGTTTTAAACACAGTTTTTCTCTTAAAAATTGGGACTCACGCCGAGTCGAAGCGGTTTATAAGAGTCCGAAATAACTATAGTCTGAATATTTTATAACAATCTCATTTATTTCGATATTTTTTGACTGTTATAGTAAAATGTTATTATATAAAGGATATATATTATAATATTATATAAAAATCGATTCCGAAAAATATTTGACTTTTGTGATGAATTGTTAAATAAGAATGCTATTACAGAGTGTCTGACTTTATAATGATCTAAAGTATTATCGAACTAACAAGCTAGTGAGACTGAAATTAGCTACAAATTACGTCGTCGCTAATCTGTCGCTAAAATGCTCGTAGCTAATAAAAATTTTTGATAATCCATTACTAATCCGTCGTTAAATAAAATTAGCGACGAATTTTTCTGTTTAGCGATGAGTTTTGAACTTTCCTCAGAACTCATAAATCGTCTTAGTTACTGGGTTCGTAATTAAATATTTATACATATTTAAAAGTTTTGTTTCTTTTTTTCTTAACTTATATGCGCAGTCAAATCGTGTTAAATAAAATGAAAATCGAAGGAGTAGGTTTTTATGAAACTACGTGGGCTTACAGTTTTACTGCCTAATGTAAAGTGCAACTTCTAGTCTGAGCATATGAGGTTTGTTAGTCCCGCCAATATTGCTGTATTTGTAAATAATAATTCTGCAAAATATAAATTATC
>AWOL01S0038409.1:11848-109066 GCA_000715115.1 Nicotiana otophora
TTAGAAGTATTTGAAGCATTTGTTACAAGTTTTAATGGTTGAAAGATTGGATTATAAAACTCTAGTTCATGGCATGAATAGTACTTTTGAGAAAATAAGAGAGAAGGTGAATGGTAATCTTGGCGATGAAATTTATGAATACAATGAGCCTATGGGATTTGTTACTAATATTTGTCCCAATGGATATTGATATTGTAGATTGAAGTTGCTTAGTATAGTAGATCATTGTATTATCATTAAGGGGTGAATTTCAGTTTCGGATCGTTGGCATTGAATTGAGGAGACAAGAGGGCATTCAGAGGTGGATACGCACGGAGTGGAAATTTCCTAAGTATGGATTAGCTTGCTCGACGTTGGGTTCATCTTATTGAGGTAAGTAACAATTTTATTTCTGTCTTTGAGGGTATAAACACGGAAATTTGACATCACGTGATTGTTTGGAAGTGATACCCACGCTAAGTGACGGGCGTGTAGGTGTGTGCCATGAGGGATTGAGACTTGGTCCGTCCCCTGAGGCTGTGAGGCCTAATGGCTATTATCTGTGGTTATGTATGTATTACTGTTGAACTTGTTTGCCTTCATGTTAGAGATCATGCTTAGACTTTATTCATGCTCACAATATTTGTACTCAGTCATAGAAATTATTGTACATGTTTACCTCAGTCTCTATTAATTGCTAATATGCGGTGATACTTGATGTGGGCTGTGTTCCCTTATTTGTTGGTGATGATGAAGCTAGTGAGATACATGATTGAGTGAGACCGAGGGCCTGGTTGTGAGAATATTAATACCATAGCGCATGAGTTGTCTGCGTAGCATGTGAGTTGACCGTGCGGATCTAGGTATTGATACCATAGCGCGTGAGTTGTCCGCGTAACACGTGAGTTGACCATGCGGATCCGGGTATTGATATTGATTGAGTGAGGCCGAGGGCATGGTTGTGAGTATATTAATACCATAGCACGTGAGTTGTCCGCGTAGCACGTGAGTTGACCGTGCGGGTCCAGGTATTGGTACCATAGCGCGTGAGTTGTTCGCGTAGCACGTGAGTTGACCGTGCGGGTCCAGGTATTGGTACCATAGCGCGTGAGTTGTTCGCGTAGCACGTGAGTTGACCGTGCGGATCCAGGTATTGATATGATAGCACGCAAGTTGTCCGTGCTTAGCGCTTGGGTTTTGGGAGCCCCTCCGGAGTCTGTACAGACCCCCAACGAACGTAGAGTGTTGAGTGTTTTGAGTATTGAGTACTGAGTACGAGTGATGAGTGATGGAGTGATATTGCTGTGAGGTTGTATTTATTTGTGTTGTTGCTGCATTTACCTGTTAAACTTCTTTGTGGCATTTATAGAGTTATGGAATTTACCTATTTATTTCTGTTTATTTTTAATTGTAAAAATAAATAATTGGACTGTTTTACTTAGCTCGTCACTATTGCTCAGTTCCTTAGTTATTTCTGTTATTTGCTTAGGTGGTTGTACTCATGCTACACCCTGCACTTTATGTGCAGATTCGGGTGAGTTAGAGCGCGACGATCGTTGCGTTCAGGCCGGGTATCTGTGGAGATTGCAAGGTAGCTGCTAGCGTCCGCAGGACCTTGTTACTTCTTTTATCATTTCTTCTTTTGGATTGTATTAACAGTTAGACAGTTTCATTTCTTAGTTCATAGATTTAGACGCTCATGACTTAGTGACACCCAGATGTTTGGGGCTCGTTTTCGTATTTTCTATAATTATATTCAGAGTTGATTTAGTTTATGAAAAATTCAAATATGAAATGTTTTCTTAAATTCTTATAATCGGTTTAGTAGAAATATTTTGGAAAGTAGGCTTGCCTTGTAACACGATAGGCGCCATCACGACCATGGTTAGATTTAGGGTCGTGACACCCACCCACGCTTTTACACTCATGTTTGTTTCCTATTGTACTCGGTTATACTCGGTTCTCTTTAGTACAACTTCTCTATGTTTCTCAAACACAGCTTTTCTATTTTTACTCTTGCTCTCGATGTAAGTCAAAATTTCAGTAGGTTTTCCGATTTTTGTTTATAATCAAGTCTATATTGGAGGAAAAGAGATCTTTGATGAAAAATAGAAAGTTTAGGGCATCTCCAAATTTTATGAAATTAGCTGGTAAATTAGTAAAATATAACCCTAGTTTCAGTAGGATTGATGATGACGATTTTGAAGATTTACCGGAATTTGGGTGTGATTTGGGCCATACGACCCCTAAATCTGTTGAAGCAATGCAAAATACCCCTATTGAAGGAATGCAAAGTACCCATGTTGATAGAAGGACTCGTTCACATAGCGGGACTCCCAGCGATAGAGTAACGAGGTCACCAACTGCCCATCGTATAGTTGTTGAAATAGGCACAAGTTCAAAAAGAAAGATTAAAATAGTGGAAAAGGATGTTGTGAAGGATAATGGTAAAGTTTCAAAAAGGAAGGCTAAAAGGAATGGGGATGATGTTCCATCAAAAAATAGAAAACTTCACCTTGATCAAAAATGTTCTAGCTCGTCTGATTAGAAGGTATTTTCTAATTATATAAATCTGACTTGTGTGCGCTTAGTTTATTTTAGTATGTAGAAAATTTATCCAATATAGTAGTTATATTCCAGATTTATATATAAAATATATCATTTTTTATATTGTATATAACTTGTATCAAGTCAATAAGTAATGTACAATTTGTATATAAAGTGTATCATCTATCCACATAGTGTATACGTAATTTTAAAGTGCATATTTATGTGTAACGACCCGATGCTCGTTTCGAGTATTACAGCCTCGTTCCCCCATTTACTGCTCACTTTATACTTTACAGTCGTTGTATGACTTGCCGGGGTAATTTATTCGGGTCCGGAAGGATTTCAGAGAGAAATGAGGCACTAGGTCTCATAATTGAAAACTTAAGTTGGAAAAGTTGACCGTATGTTGACTTATGTGTAAACAACCTCAGATTTAAATTCTGATGATTTCAATAGCTCTGTATGGTGACTTTAGACTTAGGAGCATGTCCGAAAAATTATTTGGAGGTCCGTAGTGGAATTAGGCTCAAAATGGTGAAAGTTAAATTTTTGGGAAGTTTGATCAAGGGGTTGACTTTTTGATATCAGGGTCGAAATCCGATTTTGGAAATTGGAATAGGTCCGTAATGTGAAATGTGACGTGTGTGAAAAATTTGAAGTCAGCCGGACGTAATTTGATGGGTTTCGGAATCAGTTGTAGAAGTTGAAGTTTCAAAGGTCATTGATTTTGAATTTAGGTGTGATTCATCGTTTCGATGTTGTTAGGTGTGATTTGAAGCCTTGAGTAGGTCCTTACTGTGTTATGGAACTTGTTGGCATGATCGAACGGGGTCCCGAGTGACTCGGATGAGTTTCAGACGAGGTTCGAATCACCTTCGTTACATAGTGCATTGCTGAATGTTGCTGGTCCAGGTGTGATCGCACATGCAGTTGGTTTTGTGCAGGTGCGATGGCCACAGAAGCGACAAAGGCCATCGCATTTAGTAAAATAAGTCACATGACCAAAGTGACTTATTTAGTAAAATAAGCCTTAGAGCCAGTCTGAAGATCCTTAGAGCCAGTCTGAAGATCCTTAGCTTGACCCAGTCTTAGACCCAAATTCCAACATCCGGAATTCTCTACCAAGCATGTTTCCAACATACAAGCACCGTATCAATCACTACACGATGAACCAATACCAGATTGCATACCTTTGCTGAATTCACACCATGCACCGCATAAGTCACATGACCAAAGTAATACCCTCCGATAACAATAGCCGAAATTCCCTTGGCAAGAACCATTACCTCATTATGAATCAAATAATGATATGTGCTCTTCAATATGCTTCATATAAATCTGATCGCACTAATCCTAGGTCCACCAATCTCGTCTCACCCAGTATAGGCTACTCAGGCAATAAACCACCTCAGATACTGCTAAAAATCTCACATGATGCCACAATGTGCTAATAAGCTACAAACTCGAAGGTGATACATAAGAAAAACGAACTCTGGAAGGAACTACTCAACCCACGTAACTAATTTAAATAACCGAAAAGATGTTATGAATCTTCCTCAGAAGCGAAAGGCAAAACACACAATAATAGCTATGGGAAACTGTACTCAATATCATATTGTTGCGGCGTGCAACCCGATCCACACATGATACCATTGCGGCATGCAACCCGATCCAACCATGATACCCGTGGCAGCGTGCTACCCGATCCAAACAACATATCCGTTGCGGTATGCCACCCGATCCAACCATAATAATCTAAAGAAAACACACACCGAGCCGAAACGCTTATACTCACGAAATGCCCGAATATCAACCATAAGCACACCAAGTGCATAATACAAATCCTAGGGAGACGGGTAGCGTCATACGCTATAAAACTCAAGCACGACTAAGGTGCGATATATGATCTGTATCTAGAGAGCCATCATGCTCACATAATACCACCGCTACGCGGGACCTCAGCACATTGTACGAATAATCAACCTGTCTCACAACCCATATGGCATAATAGGGTATTGCATGAAATAGCCGGCGACGAAATTAACACCCCACGCCCGAATACTCTTCCATAAGGAATGTTATGCTAAATGAACACACCCAGGCTGGTATAGAGTACACATCCACATTTGGACCCATCAACGGACCTCAAACTGATTCCGATCATACCATGCTTGGGAAAATAACCTCTCAAGGATCCACAATGACCATTTTCCCATGACACGCAAGAACAACCATCGAATCCGGAACAAACTTCAACAACTCACAATCAAACAAACCGAACACCCTTCAGGCATAAATTCTCACATTAGCGATAGTACCATAATTTTCAGACTTAGTTTTTAAATCTTTAATCAATCAGGTGACTACATGTCACACTTATACAATCTTCCCGTGGGATGCACTCCCACGACCTTCCGCACTAGGTAACAAGTCTCCACCTTCATACTGCCGGCCGCATTAATCCTATAAAGCAAATCAAGAATCCGTAAACCAGTACACAGAGCCTCTTACACAGGACACCGATCTCAGGTGACGCTGAAGACAATACCAGCTTACTCTAACCATCTCAATTCTTCCCTGCTCATTCGAGCTCTTGACATTCTTGTCGACCTCAACTGCAACCTTGATCCTCAACTTCCAATTCCCATGCCGCTCACTGTACCTAACATGCCAATATGCAAGAGTACAAGAATTTATCATAACTACCGAACCACCAATAGGGTACACACTTTATCATATAGAAACCTTTCATTTAACGCATTTCAGGAGAACCATTGCCACACGTGACTGAATTCCCATAACCACAGAAAATACAATCCCACGTAGTGGTCTAAACCACCATGTCCCTTCCGGGATCCATCTCCTCATAACATGCCATAATAACTGAGTACCTCCAAATAAATCAAATTACGGCGTCCGTCAAGCCTCGCACGTACTGCCACAACCACATGTAAAACTTAACACGTTGAAGGACCCGATCATTGCCATATCATGCCGATTCAACTATTGCTAACTAATTCGACTTCTTCTAATTACCCTGGACCTATCTTAGGAATAATAATAGCTTCATTTAAAACTTAACGACCCCAAATCCGCACCCATCCTGAGTGACCTTATTTCACGAGACCATGTTGTCTCAAAACCCATGAACCACATCATACCCTCATTAGGCACACAATAACATCGCAAACGGATACACCCATTCTACAAGACCTTCCGCGAATCGAAGCTACTTCTTTCCTTCTTCCACTACTGCACCGCATACCCAGTGATGACATAGAACATTCCAAGTCTCTTTCATACTCCACTACAACATGTCGATACTTAACTATACTATGGACTCGCAAATTCTTAGACACTGCACTTTAACTTTGAATCCCCTAGGACCGTTGTTGAGAGCCACCCACTCTGACTTGGTCCCGAATATGATCAACTCCAAGGCTCTGTTAGCACATGAACACCCTCTCAAAGAAGCACCCGGCTGAATCACCTCTCTTGTACATCACATCTACACAAAGCATAAATCTTGAGTCTTCCCAAAGCCCGAACATGTATTGATAAGGCCAATTATAGCATACATTCCTCAAATTCGTTTCTCCAATCACCATTGATGTTCTCTTTCCTTAGCCGTAATTACCCACCAATATGCCGATAATCAAAATCCTCCCAAGTAAACAGCCATGCAATCCAGTCGTAGGCGGTTGGGCTCTCCCACTTAGCTTGAAGCTACAATCACATAGCCCTGGAGCCCATCAAGGTTCCTTCTTCCTCATTGACAAAATCTAAAGGCGCGACAATACCTTCCGATCCAAAGTCTTATTTGTCACGACCCAAATCAGAGGGCCATGACTGCACCCGGTGCCTACTCAATCGAGCGCCACGTACCTTATCCTTTTTTTCTATAAGACTCGTCACAGGCCATGATAGGCCACATCTATATATGTAATTAACAATATTAGAACTTAACTCACATAACTAATTCAAAACGATTTATATAGATACATAGGGGCCGACAAGGCCGTTGACATGTCATACCTAAAGCTATACACATGACACTGTCTGCAAAACCTCTAAGAAAATATGACCATAACATATAAGTCAGGACAGGGTCCCTGACATCCTCATAAAACAAAGTAACATATATAGAACGTGACTCAGCAATACTCCAGGAAGATGTGGAGCTCACCAACCAAAAGCTGATATCTGGAGGCAGCCTACAGTAGATGGTCCTCACCTCGCCTATCTGCACATGCGTGGCATGAAACACAGCGCCCCAGAAAAAGGGGCGTCAATACGAAGAATGTATCGAGTATGTAAGGCAGCAATGAAACGTAATAATAATAAGATACTATCTCAGGGAGAGATAAGAGTCAGATTATAACTTTTGACTTGCCGCTGAGGGCCGTAACATATAGAGTAAAACTCATCTCGTATATATAAATAAAACTACAATATAATATTTCTAGTTACCTCATTTTCGTGACGTTCACTGCCCAACTGATCAATGGTAACTGTCCGACCAGCCGTAGCTCGGTGGTAAATACATAACTGCCCAACCGATGGTAAATAATAATACATAACTGCCCAACCGATGATAACTGCCTGACCGTCCGTAGCTCGGTGGTAGATGTATAACTACCCAACCGGCCATAGCTCGATGGTAAATGCGTAACTGCCCCGCCTAAATTACAAGTATCCTTGCTTTGCACCGAAAACATTTGTCGTGTAGAATTTACTGTTTGTACATTTCTTATTGCTGCATAATAGCTAAAGTACGCAGATAATGCATACCTACCATATATTCTCACTTATTACTATCCAATATCATTAATATAAATGCTCTTTCATTCTGTTTGTTAGCAAAATCTAACAAAAACCATAAAGTTCGAGAAGTTGGATAAAAAACAAAAAAAGTCATTCACGAGTTGCGTGGAATTGAAACAATTCCAAAACCCCAACTATCAAAAACAAAAACCATAAAGGTTTTTGAGCAGAACCTTTCAGAATCATCACAAATAAGACATCTTTAACTGTTAAGAGTAGAAACACTTATGAAATAGTATTACTTTTACGTATTGTTACTTGGATCATGCCAAAATAAAGGAAGGGCTTAGCCTTAACATACCTGGAGTAGAAAAAAATCCGTATGATATTCTTAAAAAATATTGCACCATACTCCTTTGGAACCGCAAAATCTTACATTGCTAAGGTGCTAATAATTCTCGCTAGAATTAATTTGTTAGCAAAAAAGTTTGTTGGAAGCTTGTTGAATTGAGTTTTAGCGACTGTTTTTCTTTGAAATGCTTTGAATTTAGGAAGAAAGATATATGATTTCTCACTTTATCATTCTCTGTCCAAATGAAAACCAAACTCGTATAAAAATGAAACCAAACTTTTATGACTTCTACTTTAATGGCTTATTACTTTAGATAGCCACCTAAGCCATTATGACTAAGAGTCTTATGTCTTAGTTGTGGCTTGCTGCCACGTAGGGGTGGTTTTTTTTTAACTTTATCTTATAACTAATTAATTAATTAGGTAATATCATGTTATCTGATAATTAACTAATTACCCACATAATTAAGAATTATCTCAAATTACTTAAAATTCTACTTATCTTAATACACTTTATACATCGTATTATCACGGTCATAAGGTACCTTGTATGGTACTAGTCCATAACTGTCGGGTATTATAGCTCGGATTGTATTTTATCCCAAAATAATAAACTTCGGCGATACTCAATTTTTTCGATTCGTTAACCCTCTGACCTTTATAATACTTACTTATCACTTGTTACAAATAGCATAAATGCTTATGATTTCAAAATAATCTCATTCCCTAGTCTACGTCGATTAACTTATGACGAAACTTTAACGTACGAAATGCGAGATGTAACAATGTTATATCCCTTATTCATACCAAACAACCCCTTTCCCGTTGTATCTAACCTTTCTCTGTACAGTGACCAATATTTCCAAATTAATCACGTAGATTTAGTCATTGATTACCATGAACCCCAAATCACCCTAAACTTTTCTCAAGGCATGTAGCTATCCTACTACAAAACCCATATGATATTCTACCACTCTCCCACGTTGGTCAAACCATCCTCTTTTAAGCAATACTCGACTTCTATTTTCTTACACTTGGCCTTCTAGAAGTTTAACCACCGCAAGACACCTCCCACACGTCCTTTCTCATCCTTCGCTGCCCAGTTGTTGCCTTAAATCATAATTCATCTCTATAGCACCTGAACCAATAGATCGCCGCTAACTCTAAACCTCCCCGAAGATCCTCTTCCTTGAGCCATCAACTTTAGGATCACCGATTCGATTCTGAACCACAACACACTGTGACTTCTAACGGCCGCTTCCCCGGCACTATTTACAGTACTCTACCCAAAGGCTAATCAAAGAAAACCACAACTCCGGCAAACTTAACACATTCAACAAGGACAACGACACCACATCACAGATGAAGATTCTACTACGCTCGAAAATATCAAGTCTCATTACTCCATCAACCTCAAACCTGAACATTCTTAGTTTGATTGCCTTCCTCCGTTGGACATAAAATAATGAATCTCTGAATCATGCACTGGGCAAAACCTCATTTCCAGTTATTCACTGCCTCGACGCATAGTCAAGCGCCCTACCATTACACAAATACTGTGCGATAGCAACACACGAATCATCATAACAATCAATTCCAAATCTCAAAACCTCGGATAATACTAATACTGAGCCAAAATGATAGAACGGCCTTTCATAAGGCGACGGTAATAGCCCAATCAACAATGCAGGGAGAAACATCATCACCACATCTGTAGTTCCATTACAATTCCTCGATTCCCAATTAATAACAAGCGCTTCACGTCGCATAAGATTGAATAAAAAGGAGATGATGGCGTAAGCCTCAAAGGAATCAAATCGCACAATGAGGAATCAAGAAGGGAAGTGCTCCTAACAGCCTTGTAGCCTCTCGAATATAAGTACAGACGTCTCTGTATCGATCCGCAAGACTCTACTAGATTCGCCCATCACTCGTAAGACCAAAGTGAACCTAGCACTCTGATACCATGTTGTCACGACCCAAAATCCATTAAAGGCCGTGATGGCGCCGGACACCGCTGTCAGGCAAGCCAAAAATAAATATTGGTTTGGTTCTCATTTTAATATTTTTGAAATCATATTTCCTTCAATTAAATAGTAAAAGATGGAATTTACAGAGTAAATAATAATATTTTTTTTCTTTAACAAATTTCAATACAGAACAACCCATAATCACCCCAAATCCTAGTGTCACAAGTGCATGAACATCAATTAGGAATGTAAAATAAAATACAACATCTGTCTAGAATACAAATTTGGACAGGAGAAATATAAATACTCCGAAGGAGACTCATCTGGCTACGGGTCGCAATATGAAATGCATCTCACGTAAGTGCCCGCGTGCATACACGCATCTGCTCTCACAGGACCACTAGTCACATATGTACCTGCACAAAAATATGTAGCAAGTGTAGTATAAGTACGTAATCAGCGTATACCTAGTAAGTATCTAGCCTAACCCCGGAGGAGTAGTGACGATGGGTCGACATCGACACTTACTAGTGGTCCAATAATATCATGTACAATAAAGAGGTAAGTAAATATGAGGCAGAACAAATAAATGAGATAAACAAGTATAGATCATGTGATACAAATACCCCTCTTTACGAGGAAATCAAGCTCTCCATTTGAAAATTTTCTCCTTAACCGGAGCATATATATATAAATATAGTGGATCTCATAAGATAGATTGTCATAACCAAATTGTAAAAACTCACAGATACGCTGGCTTTTTGCCAGATATTACGTACGATTCTATGAGGATATGATTTAGGAAATGCCAAAGGCGTACGGCCCGATCCAACATAATATTTCAATTGTGCACTGCCGAGGGTCGAACGACGCGAACCATATATACATATATTAAACTGCCGAGGCGAACGGCCCGCTCCCATGAGAGTGTGGTACATAAATCCTGCCGAGGAGAACGACCCGATCCCATTAGAATAAGAAATACAAAATCCTGCCGAGGCAAACGGCCCGATACTATTAGAATAAGAAGCTTTGACGGGTCATTGACCCCATTTACGAGTAAACATGTGAGTTGTAATTTCTTTTACAAAAGTTTTCAGTGAACCATATATATATCACGGAAGCATTTAGTAAGAGGACTAAAATTGTTCGGTGACAAATCATGTACTCGTGAAGTCTCTGCAAAAGCAATTTTAGTCCTAGGTAGTAATGTAAAACTAGAGGAATTTAATAGTCGAGAGACTGCTCAAATAGTACAACTATAGCATGATGTGAACCTAAGCCTACCCCGGACAATAACATGAATGTAACTATGTACGGGCTCTCGTCACCTCGTGCGTATGTAGCCTCCACAACAAGTAGCACACATCAATATGAAATACTTAGGGGTAATTTCCCCCTCACAGAGTTAGACAAGAGACTTACTTTACTCCGAAGTTCCATAACCGTCTCCAAAGCCTTTTCAACAACTCGAACTGATGCCCATCGCTCCAAAACTATTCAATAAATGTGAAAATCCATAAATATATGCTCTAATACTCATTATAATTCAATTTACAACAACTTCCAACTCCGCTAGAAAAGTCGATAAAATCACCCTCGGGCCCACGTGCCCGGATTTCGAACATTTTCGAAGGTAAACACTACCCATAGCATTACGAACCAAAATATATAATTTATTCTCAATTCCATACCCAAATTCGTGGTCAAAACCCAAAAATATAATTTCTAGGTTTTCTACCAAAATCTCAAATTTCTACAAATTTTCATGTATAAATCCATATACAACTCATGTATTTAACTCACAATGTGCGGGAATTACTTACCTCATAATAGATGATGAAATCTCCTCTTCAAAAGCTCCAAAAATCTCCCAACCAAAATGAAATATGAAGGAAATTGGGCCAAATCCCATCTTTAAATGACACTGTCCAGCACTGCCCTTCTTCGCGATCGCAGAAACACCCTCGCGATCGCGAAGGCCAAAAGCCATCCGCCTAGAAAACCTTCTTCGCCTTCGCGTTCGCGTTCCACATGACGCGTTCGCGAAGTCATCCGGCCTCACTGCTTCGTAATGGCACACTCGGCCTCGCGATCGCGTAGGCCAAACAGCATCAGGCCCAGATCCTCACTTCCTTCTACGCGTTCGCGACTGCCAATCGCGTTCGCATAGGTCCATCAAGCCCTTTACCGTGTTCACGTCTCCCCCATCGTGATCGCGATGATCAAAATCAGCAGCCCCCAAAAGTTCTTCTTCGCGAATGCGGGACTCCCTTCACGTTCGCGAATAAGGAAACCAGATACTAACAACAACAGTCCAAAATAGCATGAATTGATCCGAAACACACCCAAGGCCCTCGGGACCCCATCCAATCATACCAACCAATCCCATAACACAATGCTAACTTGCTCGAGGCCTCAAATCACATCAAATAATATCGAAATCATGAATCGCACCCCAATTCGAACTTAATGAACTTTAGAAGTTCAAACTTCTACATTCGATACCGAAACCTATCAAATCACATCCGATTAACCTTAAATTTTGCACATAAGTCACATCCTACATTACGGACCTATTCCAACTTACGGAATCGGAATTCGACTTCGATATCAAAAAGTTCACTCCTGGTCAAACTTCTCAAAAACATCAAATTTCTAACTTTTGCCAAATGACCCCAAAATGACCTACGGACCTCCGAATCCACTTTCGGACGTGCTCCCAATACCAGAATCACCATACGAAGCTATTCCCAGACTCGGAATCCCAAACGAACATCGATAACATTGAAATACACTTCAACCCAAATTTAGGAAATTCTTCCAAAAATGCCAACTTCCATAATAGGCGCTGAAACGCTCCCGGGTCATCCAAAATCCGATCAGGACATACGCCCAAGTCCGAAATCATCATACGGACCTGTTAGAACCTTCCAATCCCGATTCCGAGGTCGTTTACTCAAAATTCAAATCTTAGTCAATTCTTTCAACTTAAGGCTTTCGAAATTAAAATTTTCTTTCCAAATCGACTCCGAACTTTCCCGAAATTAAATTCCGACCATGCGTACAGGTCGTAATACCCAAAGTGAAGCTACTCATGGCCTAAAACTGCTGAGTAGAGCTTAAAATAACCGGTTGATTCGTTACAGAAAGTTTCATATTTTGTGTAGCTTTGACTTTTCTACAGTTTTAGTTTTGTAATTTATATAATTTTAATCTGTTTCGACAGGTTTTGCAAATTTAGCTGGTGTTTCTAAGTTGTTATAGAAAGTTTTGTGAATGAAGTTTTGGGTGCAGCTAAACTGTATATAAACTATATAGCGAGAGTCTATTTTGTATAATTGTTGTATAGTAACAGTCTGGTTTTGTATAATGTTTGTGTACTAACAGTCTTTTTTGTATAATGGTCGTATAGTAACTGTCTTTTTTGTATATATTTTATATAGTAACAATCTTTTTGTATTTAGTCAAAATTATTTTGTATATATTTTATATAGTGACATCTGTTTGTATAGTCACAGTCGTTTTTGTATATATTTTGTATAGTGATATCTATTTTGTATATTTTTTGTATTGTCATAGTCTATTGTATGTAAATTGTATATACAATAGTGACACTCTTTTTTTTTTATAAATATACAAATTCTATTTTGTATATCTTTTGTATAGTGACATCTACTTTGTATATTTTTTGTATAGTCACAGTTTAGTTTATATATTTTTTGTATAGTGATAGTCTATTGAGTCTAATTTATATAATTTTTGTATAATGACAGTCTTTTTGTATATATTTTGTATATTGACATCTATTTTGTATATTGATATCTATATATTGACATCCACAATAGTCTATTGTATGTAAATTGTATATACAATAGTGACGGTCTAATTTTTTTTTTTGTATAAATATACAAATTCTATTTTGTATATTTTTTGTATAGTGACAGTCTTGTATATAAATTATATAGTGACAGTCTATTTTGTAGAGTTTATAGTGACAGTCTTTTTTTGTATATATTTTGTATATTGACATCTATATAGTGACATCCATAATAGTATTTGGAATAAAACTTCTACCAATACTTTCATTACGACATAAATTAGTATCTTTATTCATATATCATATAGAATCTGATTGCAAATCTCATTATTTTTCCAATATTCTAATTGTAACATTCACAAGGAAAAGAGTTACAAAATACTAAATCATTGTAGCAACATCTACTAGTTGTCTCGAGCATTCCTGCATGTTCTTCTGTTGTGACCTTATTTTCCACAAAGTTCACAAGTAACTGTTTCAGTATACAAATATTCATAAAGTCCCTTGCGTCGCGAATTCGTCGGTCTTCCTGATTTGCCCTTCACTATCGGTGGTAGGACCACATTATCTAACATCTCTGTTGGAAGGTCCCATGTAGTTTTATCTGGAAGTGGATTAACTGGCACTTCATATGTCTTCTTGAAGTATTCCTTGGTGTAATAGGCAGAACAGTATTTGGGTGCTTCTATGTGTGTGTAGTCCAATACTGCTATAGCATGTGGAAAAGGAATCTCATCCACTTGAAATCGTTTGCACAAGCATTCCCTTTTTTGCATGCAGACTATGTTTCGCCTTTGTTCAGCATCCATTACTACATATACATAATCAGTTGAAGGCCTCACCTAAATTTAAATAGATATCATTAGTAAAACAGGGATATGACAAGTAGTAATGCATTTTTATCAAAGTATGTTATTCAAGCGTATGAAGTAAGACCCGATAAAAGAATATTTACCGTCATCTTCTGCGACAAACTGCTATTTTCCTTCAGTACTTTGTTATATTTTTTTCCTAGCCCGGTAAATGTACTAATTGCAGTCATTCTATTTGTATTATTCTATTCTATAACCAAATTCATCATGTAATCTAGCAAACTCATGATTGGTAGCTCTCTTGCCTCTCTGTTTCTTACATTTAGTGACTCGGCAATATTTGAAGTCATTACCATGGATCTATTAACAGTGGAATGCACTATGGACTACTTTTCATAATCAACTTAGAACAGGTAACCCCTTACCCTCTTATCAATGTTGTCCATATCTTGCATGAGGCGATTAAAATCTTCCATTATGTATGTTCTGTCCATTGCAAAAAATACTTCCCTCAGTCGGTCATGGTTCTTCTTGAACTGCTTCTTTATGTTATTCCAAAGATGGAAGATGCATACACAGTGAGATACCTCCGGATATACAATCGAAGCACCCCTCAATATTCTTGCATAACAATCGGATACGATGAAAATCCTTTCCCTTTCCCCAAAAGCCTATCTAAACATTTCAAAAAACCATTTCCAGGAAGCATCATTTTCATAATCGACAACATCATATGCAAGTGAAATGTTTTTACCTGGTTAAGCAAATAAGAAAGTATCCACATGTTATTTTTGTTATACATGAATAACAATTATCTATACCATATATAATTATTATACGAGACTACGACATATTCACCTGCCGCATCTTGTGTGCTAACTGTTAATATTGTCCCCTTGTATGATGATTTAAGGAATGCCCCCTCAACCACTACAATAGGGTAGCGATATTTTCATCCTATGATTGATGCATTTAGTGTGACAAAAACATACATGAAGCATCCGTCCTCTAATTTATGTAATATTGTGACAGAACTAGGATTTGTCTGATACAAGTGACCCGACAATTTACTATAATATTCGTGTGGTATCCCTCTTAGGAGTTCAAGCGCCTTTTATTTTGTTCTATAAGCTTTTACGTAACTCATATTAATCTCATATTTTTATTTTATGTCGCTCATGATGTCTGCCGGAGTGTATATTTTTTTTTGGATTGGCATATTTGTTGCAAATCATTTTTTCAATGGCTGACAAAGTAGCATGACGTTGTGAAAATAATCTACTCGTTTCTGGGCAAGTGTGAACATCATTGAACTGTCTAATCTTGAATACATTTGATTTGTGTAAACTTGAAGATCTAAGACCCCATTTGTAACTTTTTTCCACGCATGTAAGGCAATACCTATTTAAATTATAGTGTTATGATAATGCACTTCTTCAGATGTTTACACTTGTGTCTCAAATAAACAAGAAGTATACATATGCAGTCTCATTATACAATAATTATATATTTTTTATATAAGCAGTATACACACAATTACAGAGAAGTGCAATCTCATACGTAGAAATCATACCTTGTTGTAGATGATCTATCTACTATAAATTGATATTTTTCTCGTATTGCGTAGTGCTTTATTACACTAATGAGTGTATCTTTGTCCCAATACAATTAACCTTCTCCAATTTCTTCTTGTTGTGGATTGTCTATTATACAATTTTCCTTCATTATCTCAATTTTGTCTTCGTTGTCATGGTTATTCATCATCTCAACAATATCAGTTCCGTGTACTTCTTCTACGTTCTGATTGTAAAACAGCTGAAGTTGTTCCGAGTACATTACCACCCAAGTATGAACTTGAATATGAGCATTCAACACTTGAACACACAATTTTCAACGTTATGTATAATGCATATTCAGTGATATCCAGGTTTTTCTTTTTCATCTGTATATACAAGCGCACAATCATATCATTGTGTATTGGAATTGCTACATAGCCATCCTTCACTGTATATTTTATCTCCATCGCACTTGTAATTGAGTCTCTACCCAATTGCTTGTATATCTCATCAACAAAATACTCATAGCTACAGTCCGAATTGATCAGCACGCCATTCACAAGGAAATTAACAAATTTACTCTCACTTACCCACTCAGCACTATGTTGAAGTAAAATCGGAATCAAAATTGGAACAGTAGTTCCAACATTCACAATCTCCATAGACATTAGTTAAGTTTGTCGATTTTGTATCAATTTCAAATTTAAGAACGAAATCTCAACTCCATTAAGTTGATTGTAGGTCGTAATTGTGCAGAGACTAAGAATTTCAGCGTGAATATTTTGGAGCGCTGCTCTGGGTTTACTCATGAGAAATCCTAATAGTTTTTTTTCACAATGTGAATAATTGGGTGGCTTAATACTACTTGGGGGTTGAAGATTCCATATCGAAGGCGTGAATTTAGGATACAAAATCGATTAGGAGTGATTTCCTAGTGGCTACAAATGGACTTCTCTCTTTTTCAATTGTGAAAATAGCACGGACTAACCAGTTTTCGGATTGGTAATGAGAAATAGCCAGCGTTTGCAAAGTCAGTGAAAAATAGTCATTATTTTACTGCAGAATGGAAAGTTCCAGCGTATTATGTTGGACCAGTATATTATGCTAGAATTCCAGTATATTATGCTGGAAGTTCAATATATTATACTGGAACTCCAGTATATTATGCTGAAATATTTTTCAGATTTTGAACAGTATTTTCGTTCAGATTTATCTTTACATGAAAAGTGACTAATTTGCAGTGTATACCCTTTCACGAGAAGACTAAAATCTCCACCAGTACCGCCTTCAATTCCACCACTTTCGGCCCACGTCCTCTACTGCAATAAAAGTTTTCGATGGTAATGAGATGTGAGAAACGAAGCCACTGGTGAAGGACCTTGGAATCTATTTTGCTGGGTAAAACTATTTTTCGCTTTGCTTTGCATAAGTTGAGGAAGAAATTAATGAGAGCAACTATGGAAATAATAGCTCTGGAGCAAACATTGAAATATAGGAAATTGTTATTGGAAACATTTTCTATTTGAAAGGAGAGGGAATCCATAACGTGAGATGAGAAAGAAGATGAATAATTTTGGGTCGAGCTACAACTTCTGGGGTCTAGGTGAGTTATTAAATGTATCTGGGATGGGATTTTAAGCAAAGCTAATAAGAAATTGCTACGTAAAAAAGAATTATACTTTTGTTTTTAATCTGGGAAAGGGTCGTTAGTTTTGAGGGCAGTAGGCCAGAAAGTAACGATAAGGACAAATGCAGCAAAATAGATAAACGGATGTACTTATAGACCAAATCCGATAGTCCAGGGGCAGTGTTGTCCTTTTTCCGTCGAAAATAATAGATGAAAAGTAATATTTAGCAGTAGAGTTTGATTATTTGGTTGTACTTGATTACCTTTTTAGAGAATTGTTTGCACTAAAAGCTTTGCTAAAAAGCAGTAAATTAGATTTAGCATGCTTCAGAAAGTTGCCTTGTAAGAAAGAGGTGTGAAAGTAGACAAATACTCCTTCTCTGGCTGTTAGAACTTAGAACGCACTGAAAATGACAGCAGGGAAAACAACAACAACAACAACAACAATGGGTAGAGAGACTGTTTCCAAATGACCCTCGGCATCCTTCCCTCCAAGAACTCTCCACCTTGCTCTTGGGGTGACTCGAACTCACAACCTCTTGGTTGGAAGTGGAGGGTGCTTACCATCAGGAAGTGAAATTTTTTGTAAAGCAGTGGTACAAAATTCATATTGCTGATAAACAAAACGTGCAGTTTTTATATTTGATGTCAATATATACACAAATGATTTTCTTCCAAGAATTTATAATGTGCTTTCTCTCCATTGGATTCAATATTTACTGTTCTTTTTATATATTCTGATTATAGAATATAGGAATCACGAGTGATGTCAACATATACACGATTCACTCCTTTCAAATTACTAGTATCTATGAACATGCATTGCACGTTAATAATGACACGTGATGATTTAAATATTTATCTAAATGAAGGAATAATAAAATTTAATTAATGAATTTTTTTTATGTATAATAATACAACAATCGTCTAAATGCCAAAAAATATTATTACATTAGCATAATACATAAATTTAAAATAAAAGTACATCATCAAAACTTACACTAATGATCAATTTTGTCATGTTAGTTAGATAATTATGTATTATAATTTAAAAATATGTAATGTGATGGTATCTTAACGAACACTTCTTTGTGGACAATATTTATTTTTGTATGTTTCCTCCTAATATTTGGTTGCTCTGCATTAGGTTTCATACTTGTTGTCGATATTGATATTCCTCTTGAAAGTGCAACATATAGTTGTTTGTGCAAGAAAATATATTGCAATAAATATAGTCTAATATTTAGGATGTTTGTCATTGTGCTTTATTTATTATAATTACAAAATATAAAATAGTCAAATATTTAGGATGTTTGTCCTTATGCTTTATTTATTATATTTGCAAAACATAAACATACTAAAAATTATTTTCACACAAATTTAAAAGGATATTCCTTAGTTCCGGAAGACGAAAGTTGAATTCGGGGATAGGAATATACTTAGAAGTACCATTGACAAGTATCATAATTTTTGCATGTATGACGTTATTGTTAAAACTTCTATATACTATCTATGTGCTATTACATAAGCTATTCGGCGTATCTAAGTTTTTCAGTAGCATGCCATGCATATTTTTCTTCAAAATCAACCTATATACAATGGAATATCAATTTTAACTTAGTCTATTATATAAACAGTGACACTAACATACGTAAGAAATAATAAACTTGACAACAAACATGTATGGTAGAAGGCCATTTGGTATTAAAGTATTATTCTTGGTAATAATTATTGGTATCATTTTCTGCTGAGTCAAAAATAGAAAAACATTTCGTTTTAACTATAAAATTTTGCAAACAACCTTTTATTCAGTTGATCAACGCATTCATTTCTGCTAGCTAAGATATCTTTTTAATTCTATCATGCGATTTGCACAAATTGCGTTTTAATCTAATGATAGAAATATTTGTATTATTAAATGCACTACTATTACCATTGGGATTGATAACCAAGTGTTCAGAAAAAATCAAATCATCTTTTATTGGATGCTCTTCTTCGTTTTTGACACAAAGCAAGAAGACACTGAATACTGGATCTGTTCTTATTTTATATTTCTTGTCAGTTGAATCTGTTTCATTTGAGGCCAGGAGTATAACTTTGGCAAGCTAGTTTTTATAATCTCTACTTTTGTCGATTTTGGAACTACTGGTAGTACTTAACATAAATCACATCTCAAACCATTAATTTTCAACCAAACGGTTCATTAATATCCAATATAGCTCTAGAACTTCGGATAATTATTTCAATCATTTATTTTTGGTTTTCCACCCGGTGTCTGGTACCTACATTGGGGTCCGACTAAATCCAGATTCGCGCCGAAAAGTTTCACATTGGGGGTAAATCGCTCCCTAACAAAGGAGACTCCATAACCAGGGACTCGAACCCGAGACCTCTGGTTAAGGATGAAGGAGTACTTACCACTCCACCACAACCCTTGTTGGTATTTCAATCGTTTGACACTTGAGCAATTTTGCTTTCCTTATAAATTAAGCACCATTACTATGCTTTAATATATATATATATATATATGTGTGTGTATGTGTGTGTGTGTGTGTGTATGTGTGTGTGTGATGATTATTTAAGTTTTTTGAAAAGGTATATCAAATCTAAAGTGGATGGCCTCACAATAAAATCGTTGTTGGTACACCACTTGTTATTATTGCTAACATTGTCATGCCTCTTAATATGATATTTGCAAGTAATACATGACATGGAAATATTATTTCGATTTCGCCGAATGCATCTACAAAAAATAATTTTGTTATAGCAGAGTCGACTCTTTATAATATAGTCTTGAAAGCTTATTCTTGTTTAGGATTTAGCTTTGACTGTATTTCCTCACACACTTGTATATTATTTTGATTTTTTAATAATATACTAACCTTTTTACTTTGTGTTCTAACACTCTTTTTATAGAATAAATTTGTGTAACCTAAGATTTTTATTTTTAACTCGAATAAGAATTTTACTCTTATAATAAATTTAAAAAATAATTGAATTGGATTCTCTTGCTAAATAATTCATTAAAATATTTAATTATTTAGTTTTAACATAAAAATAATTTATTCTATATTAATTCAAATCTTAATATTTGTTCATCTCTTGTTTTGGATATTTAATCTTAATTATAATTTTATCCACCATAAATTTTACTTTCAAAGAGTAAAAGATTGATACGACATTTCACTTTTAGATCTTTATATTTATAGAATCATTAATGGTATTGACTCTTACTAACCATTATTTCTCTTTCTCACACATTTATATTCTTAAATATTTTCTTTGTTGCTGTTTAATAATTGGGTAGTTTTGAATATTAAACAAAAAATTGATTAAAAAATATTATTTGAGCAGAAAAATAGTTCAAATATAATATAAAAATATATTATCGTGAGGGTATTTGTTTTCTCAATTTCAACACTTTATGCAGTCCATTTAATATTAATTTGTTTTTTTTGGTATTGGACATTATTGAGTGGTAATGTATTGCCAATACGGATAATTCTTATGAAATTGATTTTATTAAACTTTCCTACATATTTTTAGTAATAATTTAATAGATAAAATTTTATTAATTTTAAAATCTTAAATATTAAAAATTAGCATAGAAGGTATTGTAGTCCAAAAAATAGGTTATTGCAGTTATGTCATCTTCCTATGAGTTCTTCCATTTAATAATTTAGGGCTATTTTGGTATATTAATATTGTATTTATTCTTTTATAATAATATAGGCTCTCCTTTTTCTAGATGAATTTGGAGAATATAATACATTCTCAAATTAAATTAGTAATATGATATTATAATACATTTTCAATTAAATTAGTAGTAGAAATTTTTAAAAAGTATATCCAAAAAGTAATAGGATTATATGACTAAAGATATTTACTTGTTCTATTTTATATAAATTAGACAGCCCGAAAGTAATTATACTAATAGGATTCGTAAAGGTAATCATGTAGGATTCTTAATGTATAATATTATGTCCTAAAACTACTAGGATTATAAGGCAAATATCTAAAATTCCGGTTATATCCTTTTATTATGAGCTATTATGCTTAATACTATAAGGTTACTTTTGTAAATCGATATTGTGTCCATCTTTTATAATAATATAGATTAGTTGGGTTTTCATCAGGGAACAAATTAAAGGTCGTTTTGAGCCTACATGTTGATTTAGAAATAAAAGGACTAAGTTTTATATACTAACCTCTGGGCATATAATCGTGCTGCAATTAAATTCCGAGGACTTGATGCAAATATCAATTTTACCCTTGTTATTAAAATAAATAATAATGAAAAGAGGATATCAAAATTAATATGGAATATAGGCACGTTATTTCTGTAAATGATTCCTCTACAAGTTATTTCATGTTGAATTTGATACACATAACATCGGAAATTACAACATAAACTGTACTGATATTACTTATACCACAACCAATATGCCAATTAAACACAGCATAAAATAATGAAGAATTAATCCAAATTCATTCACCTCTCTTCCTATTACATCGGACCGGCAACAAAGGGTGGAATACTTTGTTCATTTCTAAAGAAATTTGAAGGATCCACCTTATTTTTCACTTGAACCAATCTATCAAAGATATTTTTAAAATACTTAATCCCCCCAAACTTTAGCTTGTTCATAGGTTGTATTTTGGTTCATGTTATTGATTCCAATATCAAGATCCCTATAATTCACATAAGCAGCTTTCGGAAACTTAGAAGCTAAAGGAGCCATGTATTCATAAAGCCTTCTTATCCAACTTATGTGCTTTTCTTCTTCTTCTTCTTCTTCTTCTTCTTCTTCTTCTTCTTCTTCTTCTTCTTCTTCTTCTTCTACCCAACCTACACTGTATTGAAGTTCGCATAAATTTCCAGCTCTATGTGGGAATGGAAGTTCATTCTCTGAAATCTCATTCATTTTTGCACCATATGGAGTCAAGAGGCAATCCATTATAGTCCTTTTTCGGAGATTGGCTTTTGCATATAGCCTGATTATACCTTAAAATAATGCGCTGAAGGATGACCTCTATTTATTAGAACATTAAGAGATTCTCCTCTTGAGAATCCTCCAAAATATAAAGTAGACTCAATCCAGCTCATCTCAATGCAATCTTCTCTTGCTAATCCTAATTCAGGGAAGTTTTCTTGCATTATAACAAGTAATTGGTCGATTCCACCTAGGAATATGGAGTTGAATGAAGCTATGACGACGTTCTTTTTGTCTTTGCGGATTGAAATTCTAATGAACAGATCTTGATGGAACTTTGGTAAGGCATATTGCCATTTGTGCGCTAGTTTTATGGCATTTTGTTCTAAGGTTTTGTCAATAGTGAAGACTGTTACCTTTTCAGGAACGTCAACCAATTTGATTTTCCATGCAAGAACAAGTCCAAAGTATTGCCTCCATCTCCTCTTATATCCCAAAAGAGATCTTCCCCCATTGACTCTCTATCAAGAATTTTTCCATTCGCGTCTATTAAGCGTGCATACATTAGATGCTTCGAGGCCATATTTTCTAATCATAACCCCAGTACCACCTCCATAAAATGACCACCTACACCAACTGTCGGATACACCCATGCAGTAAATCCTAGGGTTTTACCTTTCTCGGCAATTTTATAATAAAGTTCGCCAATACTGGATCCAGTATCAACCCAAGCACTTTTCTCATCAACATTGATAGTGATGTTTCTAAAGTTGATGAGATCAATTAAGTCGAATGGAACGTCGGATACATAAGAAAGGCCTTCATTATCATACCCTCCACTACGAACCCTAATGTGCATGCTAGTTTCCTTAGCACAAAGTATGACTTTTTGGATTTCAGATTCAGTTACTGGGGTCACAATTACAAGAGGTTTAGGGGTTTTCGTCGAATTGAATCTTAGGTTCTGTGTAGAGAACTGCAAAATGGATAAGTAACATTTGTTGTTTGGAGTGTAAAAGGAGATTTTCTGGTGATTACTAATAGATAAGCATTGAAGGAACTTTTCCTGAGCATCAGCAGAAGCTGTGCATAAAGATAATGATAAAACAAGAAGTGAAAGATTGGAAAGCCAGTAGATCATCATTTTCTTTGACGTTAATTACCTTGAGAGAAAATATTGCAAGAACCACTATTTATAATGCTAGTAGGACCTAATTTTATGGTTAATCTTTTTAAAAAAAAGAATTATGGTTCATTTTTCTTAAAATAAAATTAGGATCATGAAAGATTAATGCAACTTTTTTCTTTCAAGTTGTATTCAATAAATGGACTTATTCAACCATCTAGATTAAAGCTGTTCAGATCCTTGAAATTATTAAGAAATAAAATGTTAGAACCAAAGGAAAGTTTTAAAAAAACAAAATTTTTATTGTTGGGATTAGTTGAATGTAAACAATGTTTTTGTATAATAGTACGCCAAATTTCTTTTCTTCCTAATATATCAATACGAGCTTGGCCGTTGGGTCAGCCGTAATTTAGCTGGGTTGAGCTAGAGGTTTTGAAGCTCATTTAAAAAGGAGGCTTTTAAGCCCGGCCCGAGTAAGTCAGTAGCCCGTTAGGTTTGACTGAGGCTGGGTTGGGCCGGTCAGTGGGCTTAATAAAAAATATTTATTTAAAATATATAAAATATAAAAAAGTATACTGCCTCTAGCGATGGAAAGTCAGAATTGGGTCTTTACTTAGAGGAACCAAAGCTTGATCTTGAGAAGTTCCAAAAGATAGATATTGTCATGTATTGGAAGGTTCATTCTAGAAAATATCCCGATCTTTAAGTAATGTCGTGTGATGTACTTAGTATTCCTATTACCGTTGTAGCATAGGAATCAGCATTTAGCATTGGTGGGCATGTTGTGACATAGAAGCTGCATCCATCATGAAAATGTTTAAACACTTGTTACTACTCGAAATTGGTTGCACAACTTTTCCCAAACTCAAACTAGTAATATTTTTTTATGTGAATTTGAATATTATTGTAGTTTTTAAGATTCAATTATTCTTAATATTTAACTAATTAATATTGCATATAAACTATAGATGTAGATGAAAATGATGATGTTAAGACAACCTTGTCACAAGCGGATTCAAATGTGTTTGATGAATATGATGTGTTGGATATCCCATAAGCGTCATGGACGTTCTCTTGAATAGTTTGTTTTGAGTTTTGATTTTTAGTGAATGAAATATAGTCTTATCTTTTATTCTTTTAGTGTTTATTGTGATATATTGAAACAGTATAAAAAGTTATTAAGTTTTGCAAACTTTTTTCAATAAGATATTTTGTAACTTTTAAATATTTATCTTTTTTTTGGTTAGAACTTAGAGAAAAAATATAAAATTATATTTTAAAAAATGATGGGCCGGCCCGTGGGGACCCACGGCCCACATAAGACTGGGGTGGGCGGACCATTATAAGGCTCATCAAAATTGTGGGCTAGCTCAGCCCAGTCCATCAATTACTAAAGCCCACATGGAGTGGGTTGGGCTAACCCAGCCCGACCCATATTGGCAGCCCTACTAATATAGCTTATAGAAACAATTTTAATAGTATATGCGAAGATTTTATTCATCTAATTTTTCTCTCAGACTTTTGATTTTGAATTTGGTAAAAGTGCTTTGCCAACCAAAGTTTCATGTAGATATTAGAACACCTTAATTTCCCCATCCCATTCGGATGCAAATAGCATTTGTTGCAAAACATCCAACTTTGGCACCATTAGTTATGAAAACTGAACGTCATCAACTTGAGGAGAGATATTGCTGGCTTACTCATATTTGTTTTTCCTATATAAGTAAATTCCGAAGAAAGCAAAAAATCAGAAATGTTGTGGTGTACATTTAATGACCTTTTTAGTGTTACTTTTTATCCTACCGGACATAAGAGTTAAAAGCAAAGAACGACAAAAATTAAATCTATCAAGAGTTACGGTTCTAAAAATATTGTATTACTTTCAAAGACAAAAATATTGATATTTGAAGTTAGTTCACTTCATAATTTATACATAATTGGATACTCCTTAGCACTGCCTAAACGCAAAGTAATACAAAGATTACAGTTATAGTGATACCATAATATATCTTGAATCCAAGAGAAAAGCAATGACATAAAAAAGATCACGTACTCTTCCTTGTACATTAAACGAAGCAATATGGATGAGAGAATTATATAACTACGTATGAGATTTAGATGTATTTGTTCTTTTTGTCGCGTAAGGCAGATGAACAGGTCCTTGTTGTTGCATAAGCAAAATGAAAAACATGGTAGTTAATTGGGTTGTTCTGATTGACTAGGACTCTCACTTTCCGAGTAAATTTATTTATGACCTATTTAGCATGGCAAAGTTGTGACTTGAATCTTGATAGTACTGCAAATTTTGCTAAGTAACCTGCTGCTTACTTAGCCTGATCAAGACACCAATAAGCACAATATGATAGTGTCCCACCTTCGAGACCATGATGACGTCTAACATTTCACTTGCTAGGCAAGCCAACGTTAGAATATAATTAGCCATTTTAACAAAATTTTAAATTAATTAAATAACAAGAAGACAAATGCGGAAATAAAGTCTGAAATATAGTGAATAATCCATAGTAATCGCGATATCTAAATACCATCCCAAAACTGGAGTCACAAGTGCACGAGCTTCTAGAATAATACAAATGAAGGTCTCAATAAAATTCAAGCTGTTTGAAATATAGTACACAACTGGGATAATATAAAAAGAGACTTTAGAACTTCGAACGCTGTGCAGTTATACATCAAGTCTCCACTTGTAGTTGTATCCGGGCAAATTTACAGTACGCTGCTGGGACCAACTCCGAAATCTGCACAAGAAGTGCAGAGTGTAGTATCAGTACAACCGACCCCATGCACTGGTAAGTGCCGAGCCTAACCTCGACGAAGTAGTGACGAGGCTAAGGCAGATCACTTACATTAACTTGTACGCAATAATAGTAATAACAACAATAATAGAAATAAATCAAGTAACTCATTTTAACATTTGAAGCCCACTCAACAGTAATAACCAATTATTATTTTCATCAATTTCCGTTGCGGCGTGCAACCCGATCTCACAATATATTCATATTCAATTCTGTTGCGGCATGCAACCCGCTCCTCCAATATATTCATTTCAATCAATTCTGTTGCGGCGTGCAACCCATTCCTCAAATATATTCAATTCAATTAACTTTGTTGCGGCGTGCAACCCGTTCCTCCAATATATTCATTTCAATTAATTCTGTTGCGGCGTGCAAATCGTTCCTCCAATATATTCATTTCGATAAATTCTGTTGCGGCGTGCAACTCGTTCCTCCAATATATTCATTTCAATTAATTCTGTTGCGCACGTGCAACCCGTTCCTCCAATATATTCGTTTCAATCAATTCTGTTGCGGCGTGCAACCCGTCCTCCAATATATTCATTTCCATTAATTCTGTTGCGGCGTGCAACCCTTTCCTCCAATATATTCATTTCAACTCTTAAATATAATAAAATACTCTAATAAATATCACGTTCAATGAGAAACTATCAAGCATCAAGGCATACAATAATTATAATTTATTTATGAAACATACAATGACAAGTAGCAATTAATTGTGAAAATAAGAGAGAAAATAGGCAGTTTAATATTTAATATACTAAATGTCAAGTAGCAATTAAGACACATAAATGAAACAAGCATATAACAATTATTGCAGGAATTCAAGAATTAATATATAACACAGAATATGAGAGAAACCATTATTATAACAATTAATTCGTGTATTAAAATAATTTATGATATTTAATAATTATGCAAACAATTAATTTGACAAAGTATAGGCACTCGTCACCTTGCCTATACATTGTTACACATGAAACTCATATAGCAAATAATTCAAGGGTTCTATTCCCTCGAGTCAAGGTTAATCACGACACTTACCTCGCTTTGCAACCAAATTCAAGAATCCAATAAACCCTTGCCTCGCGAATTCGTGTCCAAAATCCTCAAATCTAGTCATAAAAAATTCGTTTCTGTTAATAAAATTTATTGGAATTAATTTCATAAGAAAATATTAATTTCCATAAAAATCCGAAATTTAGCTCAAAATTGCTCGTGGGACCCACGTCTCGGAACCCGACAAAAGTTACAAAATCCGAACACTCATTCTGATACGAGTTCAACCATACCAATTTTATCAAATTCCGATAAAAACTCGACCTCCAAATCTTATATTTTCCTTTTTGTAAGATTTTGCAAAAAAACTTGATTTTCTTCCATTTAAATCTAAATTAAATGATGAATATAACCATAGAATCATGAAGTATAATCACTTTCGGATATAGAACACTTACCCCAATCCATATGGTGAAAATCGCCTAAACAATCGTTTCAATCCGAGCTCCATAGCTCCTAATATGTTAAAATGGCCAAAACCTCAAAATATATCTTCTGTCCAGGTATTTACTCTTCGCGATCGCGAAGCACAAAAATTTTCAGCCCCAAAATTGCTCTTCACGATCGCGGAAAACCAATCGCGTTCGCGAAGAACAAACTCCCCCAACTCTTCCAGACAGCCTCTAGTATAATGGTCATAGCGTTTTGTACAAAACTCTGAATTGCAAAGGGTTTAACTTTCTGAATACTAGACACCAAGAGCTATAACTTTTATTTGTTGCTCATCTCCCAATTCCTTATAGATTTTTAGATATAAGCTTTCACAATCAGCCTTGTGCAACGGAGATTTCCAAACTCTTCCCAGATAGCCTATAGTTTATCTACCATAACTCTTTGTACACAACTCCAAATCAGAAATGATTTAATTTTCTGAAAACTAGACATCAAGGGCTACAATTTTTATTTTTGGATCATCTCCAAAATCCTTATAAGTTGCGAGATATAAGCTTCCAAAATCGGGTCAGTGCAGCAGAGATTTGTTCTAAGCGATCGCGAAAGAGCTTCCGCGATCGCGATTCACAAGGCCCCAAACTGCTGTTTGTTCTTCAAGAACGCGACCAAATGTTCGCGATCGCGATGCACACCTCTTTAGGTAGAAACTAACAATTAAAAATGGCCTAGAAATGGTCGGAAGCCACCCCGAAACTCACCCGAGCTCCTCGGGAGCTCAACCAAACATACCAACAAGGTCTAAAACATCATACGGAATTATTCGGGGTTTCAGATCATGTCAAACAACATCAAAATCACAATTTACACCTCGATTCGAACTTTTGAGTTTTAAACTTTTCAATTTACAAAGCTCGTGCCGAAACATGTTAAATGAATCCAGAATGACTTCAAATTTGGCACACAAGTCATAAATGACATAACGGAGCTACTCCAATTTTTGGAATCTCAACCCGAGTCCGATATCCATAAAGTCAACCCCGTGATCAAACTTTAGAAATCTTTAGCCTTTAGATTTCTAGTTTCCGTTAAATGGTCATAACTTGAGTTAGGGACCTCTAATTTAAATTCCGGGCATATGCCGAAATCCCAAATCACGATACGAACCTACAAAACTGTCAAAACATTGATCCGAGTCCGTTTGCTCAAAATATTGACCAAGGTCAATTCAGTTGAGTTTTAAGGCTCTATTTTATATTTTAATCTATTTTTTATATAAACACTTTCCGAAAAATTATACGGACTGCGCACACAAGTCGAGAAATGATAAATTGTGCTTTTAAAGTCTTAGAACACAAAATTAATTATTAAATTTAAAAATAATCTTTTGGGTCAATCACATATAGTCATATCTGCATACTTACGTAGTATTATCTTATCTATATTATTTTTGTTAGACTTTATCTTTGTTATCTTCTTGTTATAAGGTTTATGGTAATGTTGGTTCATTTAATGGGTGGGTTAGATGTTATCACGAATGGAGTGAAATTTTTTATCGTGACAACTGCATGATGCAAAATCCTCCAGGATCTTTCCATATTTTAGTAACATAACAACCTTAAACACTAGAAAAGTGTCCAATTCAATTAGCAAGTTAAGAAAGTCATTCAATTTATAATCCACTGACTAACACCTAACTTTTAGGTTAAATGTTTGTATGATAAAAGTCATGCATTGGCTAAAGTAGCTTAACTGAACTTTCAGCTAACCAAGGCGAATATACGTCGTCCAATTACTCTTTTGAAGTTTGTAATCTATTTTGTCGCATGAAAATGCATACTTTAATTCAAGCGTGCACCTGATCCCCTTACATATGTAATAAATAAATGACTTATAAATTATATATACCGATAATGTAATAAATTATTATATTGTTAGAGTAATTTAGTTTGAGATAATAAGCTACTAACCACCTTTTACTATGTTATTTAGGAGGAATCATTATTTAAATTTGACGGGTTAAACCTTTAAACTTTTTAGCACTAAGAACTTATTGTACTTTAAAATTGTGGGTTCGAAATAAAGTATTTGTTAAAATTTTGTGGCATATATATACATACATATACATACATACATACATACATACATACATACATATATATATATATATATAAAATTATCTCTTTTCAGTAGAACTACAAATTAGAACAATCAAAACAAAAATAATCTGCCGTAAATAAATAAATATAAAAATTTAAAAAAAAAAGAGAATTTTCACAAAATGAGAGATGCAATACGAGAACTTTCTAGAGGGTTACTCATCCTAGTACCACTCAACCTGAAGCATGCTTCACGCTGGAGTTCTAATAGGATTTAGTGTGTTAGTGCTAGTATGATTGCATCCGTCATTCCTAACATTCTTAAATCTATCTCTTTTCGGCACAACTTTGAATCACAACGATCAGAATAAAATAATCTATTGTTAATAAGTAAATGTGAAATTTAAATTGTCACGACCCAAAAACTCACCTGTCATGATGGCGCCTATCTCAATACTAGGCAAGCCGACAACTTCAATAAAACACAATATCTTTTAAGTTTGAAAACATAATACTTGAATTCAATAGAAAGCCTCACAATTACAGATACAAAACCACTCCCAAAATCCGGTGTCACTGAGTACATGAGCATCTAAATGAATACAAAAGCTGACTGAAAAAAATAATGTTCGAAAATATAGAATAGTATAATAACTGAAAGAAAAAGAGTCAAGGTCAGCGGATCCCAGACAACTACCTTGATAGTCTCAAATTGATAGCACTCTGAAATCTAGCAGTCGCCGTATCCGAAAGCACCTGGATCTGCACACGAGGTGCATAGTGTAGTATGAATACAACCAACTCAATAAGTAACAAGACTAACCTATGGGCTGAAAGTAGTGACGAGTTCCGCAGGTACAGTTCAGTATAGAAATAACGGTACATAAATGTAGGCATGCTTTCAAGTTCAACAGTTAAACTCAGATCAAGTAAGATAGATCAATATTTCATGATATGAGGAATATGACATCTTAGTGGAAAACCTCATGTACTCACGATCACTAATCACTCGGTCACTCGGTACTGTTTATGACCAATCCAGTCCAGGGATATTTCATTCCATATATATATATATATATATATATTGATTGGCAGTCAGTCACTCAGTACCGTATAAGGCCAATCCAGCCCTGGAGTAATTTATCCCAAAATACAAATGATTCGGACAAGATCCATGTCTTGAAACATTCATCACAAATATAAATAAGTAAGGCAAATCCATGCCCTAGGAAGTCCATCTCATATATAAATCATCTACGCTCACTGTGGGGGGGTGCAGACTCCGGAGGGGCTCCTTTAGCCCAAGCGTGATATAAGCCTATATGGCCTGCTGCAGGCGGGCATCCCCGATCCATATAATAATAAAACTTATAAGGCCTACTGCAGGCGGGCAGCCCTGTTCCATATAATAATAATATATATAAAGCCAATATGGCCTAGTGCAGGCGGGCAACCCCTATCCCATAGATATCCTCACAATTGATGAACATGACTGAGTATAAAATATATATTTTTAAAACAATTAAATTCAACAGCAACACAATCCTAGGGGGCCCAAAATATATGCACGTAGCCTAAACATGATCTTTAATAAGAGTCTCACCTAAATTTCCTAACACGTGGAGAATATTCGGATAATAACAAGATTCTTTAAATTTACAACTTCACAGAATTTATTTACGTCACAATTTCTATGGTGCACGTCCACACGCTCGTCATCTAGAATGTGTGTCACCTTCAAACAATTGATATAACACCAAATTTGGGGATTCATACCCTCAAAACCAAGCTTAGAAGTGTTACTTACCTCAAACCGTGTAATTTCTTACTCCGCTATGCCCTTGCCTCGCGAATTGGTTTTCGAAAGCCTCGTATCTAGTCACAATTAATTCGATTCAGTCAATACAAATTATTGGAATTAATTACATATGAAAATACTAATTTTTCAACAAAATCCGAAATTTAACTCAAAATTCTCCTGTGGGGCCCACGTCTCGGAACCCGACAAAAGTTATAAAATTCGAAAGCGCATTCAACCACGAGTCTAACCATATAAATTTTACCAAATTTCGACATCAACTCAACCCTCAAATCTTTAAATTAAACCAAGAAGGTTTTCTAAATTTTCCAACTTAATTCACCCATTAAATGTTAAAAATAACCATGGATTCGAGTAATTTGACCAATATTGAGTTAAGAACACTTATCCCGTTGTTTTACTTAAATATCTCCCAATATTTGCCTTTTTCCGAGCTCCAATTCGTCAAATATGGAAAATGGATTCTATCGAGAGCTTTCTTCTTCGCGAACGCGACAGGTCCCTCGCGTTCGCAAAGCACAAAATTGTGTTGTCCAAACATTTCCCTTCACGAACGCGAGTCACACAGCTCACGAACGCGATGCTTTACCTGGCGAACCTTCGAGAACGCAACCTACACTTCACGAACGCGAGACCCAAGTTGCGAACGCAATGAACAACCTCGCCTGCTTCTGTTCCTCTTCGCAAACGCGAGACCCCTCTCGCGAACGCGAAGAAGGAAACCAGGTGCAGACATCAGAAAAATTCCAACAACATTCCAAGTTCAAAACTTTATCCGTTAACCATCCAAAACTCACCTGAGGCCCCCGGGACCTCAACCAAATATACCAACAAGTCCTAAAACATCATACGAACTTAGTCGAAACCTCAATTCACATCAAACAACGCTAAAACCACGAATCATACCCCAATTCAAGCATAATGAAACTAAGAATTCTCAACTTCTATATTCAACGCTGAAACATATCAAATCAAGTCTGATTGACCTCAAATTTTGTACACAAGTCATAAATGACATAACAAACCTATTCAAATTTTCAGACTTGGATTCTAGTCCCGATATCAAAAAGTCAACCCCCCGTCAAACTTTCAAACTTAAATTTCTATTTTAACTATTTCAAGCCTAATTTAACTACAACTTCCAAATAATTTTTCAGACACGCTCCTAAGTCCAAAATCACCATACGAAGCTATTGGAATAATCCAAACTCTATTTCGGGGTTGTTTGCACATAAGTCAATATCCGGTTAACCTTTTCAACTTACGTTTTTATTTTTTAGACTAAGTGTCTCAATTCATTCCGAAACCTCACCGGACCTGAACCAATTACCCCGGCAGGTTACATAACAACTGTAAAGCACAAATTGAGCAGTAAATGGGGAAACATGGCTGGAATACTCAAAATGACCGGTCGGGGTCGTTACATAAATAAAGAAAAAGAGTTTTCATAAAATGAGGAATGCAACACTGGGATTTTGAAGGGGTCACATCATATTATCACTCAAATCGAAGCATGCTTTACGCTTCAGTTGTGATAAAATCTCGAATTTTAGTGATGATATGATCGCATTCGTTATCCCTAGATTTTTTAAACTTGTTTCTTTTTTGTAGTACGACGAATCAGACCGATCAAAACAAAATAATCTATCCTCAATAAATAAATATGAAATTTAAATAAACAAAAACAACAAGTTTTCACAAAATGAGGGATGCACCACGAAGACTCTTCAGGGGTCATCTATCCTAATACCACTTTAACCGAAGCACGCTTTACTTTAGAGTTCTGATAGAATTCATAGCATTCTTAAACTTATCTCTTTTTGGCCGAATAACAAATCAAAACGATTAAAATAAAATAATCTACCGTTAATAAATAATTATAAATTTTAAATTAATAAAAAAGAGAGATTCCACAAAATGAGGGATGCAACACGAGGACTTTCTAGGGTGTCACCCATCCTAGTACTAGTAAAGCAAAGCACACTTTACGATTGGAGTTCTAATAAGATCTACTATGTTCATGCTTGTATGATTGCATCTGCCATTCTTGTGCTCTTAAACTTATCTCTTTTTGGCAGAACTTTGAATCACAATGATCAAACAACTTAATCTAATGTTAATAAATAAATATAAAATTTAAATAAACAGAAACAAAAGAGTTTTATAAAATGAGAGTTGCAATACGAGGACTTTGTAGGAGGTTATCCATTCTAGTACTACTCAAAGGAAACACACTTTACGTTGGAGTTGTGATATGATCTAGTGCGTTAATGCTGGTATGATCGCATTCGCCATTGCTAGAATTTTTAAACTTATCTCGTTTCGGTAGAATTACAAATCAAAAAGATCAAAACAAAATAATCTACCGTTAATAAATAAATATGAAAATAATAAATAAAAACCAAAAGAGTTCTCATAAAATGAGGGATGCAATACGAGGACTTTTTAGTGAGTCGCCCATCCTAGTATTACTCTAACCGAATAAACACAACCCAAACCGAAGATCATCAAATAATAATACAATAAGAATAAAAATTTTAATACAAATTACTCCAAGAACTGGTGATACAAGTTGTGAGCATTTAAGAAATAAAATACAATGCTGGTATGAAAAAAATACATTATTTGTTTTGAGATACATAAACAAAATACAAGTTCTAAACTGCGATGAATAAAATGACTAATAACCAGAACGTTGACGTATTTGTCCTTATCAGTACATGGTATATAACCCGGCGTGTGTTCTCATCATGATCCTATAGAAATTCTCACCGACCAACCAAGATACTGAGTAAACCACTACTAAAAATGTAGTGGTTGGATTTTCACCAACTCATACAATAGTCGAAAGAAATAGTAATGCTTTTCTATGGTCCAACATATGGGTGAATCATAAATGTATTAGAATACCGACTCAATTTAGCCTCTGTACTAATACCTTGTTTAGTCAAGAATCATAAAAATCCATAAATGCGTCCAACTCGAGGTTGAATTCCTTACTTGTATATCATTAGTTTGAGTTGAAAATATATACTCGAGCTTGCCGTCAGTCGGGGATTTGACATGCATGTGAAGGGGATAAGCATAAGTGGTTATATTTGATATCCGAATGAAAATGTTATATAATTGATAAGGAGCAGGACTCCTTACTTGAAGAGAACTCTATCCTAGATAAGAAAAGAGTTAGAGATTGAAGTTAACTAGAACTCTTCCACCAAGAAAGAGTAAAATATTAGAATTCTAGTTAATCCTTATTCTACTAACTCTATATATTTCAGTTGTATTCTCTTTTACAGTGACGCACAACGCTGAAGTTAAGCAAGAATTGAGAGCAAAATAATAAGGCATTTTGCAAGCAATTCCTATGTGTTTCAAGAGTGCGAACCTGAGGCTACATGAACCAAATAGAAGAACTAGTTTCATGTGTTTGTCTTTTATTCTAGTTCAAGTGTAGTAGGGCTTTTGAGTTGTACCTTTCAGTTTTCCTAGAAGCAAATTGTCTTGGGTACTTGTGTTGTATTGTTCAAGTTAGAGTTAACTTGAAGCTGTCACGACCCCAATTTCCTTCTGTAGGATGTCGTTATGGAACCTAGTCACTAAGACTAGGTAAGCCTAACACTTACTGAAATAAATGACGGAATGTAACTAGAAACAACTATTAAGCATGAAATTGAAATATTCATAGTGAACCAGTACTCCCGAGTGCAATACCATACCCAAAACTGGTAGTACAAGTCATAAGCTCTACTGCATTTACTAAGAGAAATCTTCTAAGTGCAGCTGTTCCAGAATAGAAATATACAGTACAAGTATAAAATCAGAAGGTGACTCAGAGGCCTGCGAATGCGACGACAGGTATAACTAGAGTCTCCACAGCAAAACCCGAATAGCTAGCTAGTGATCAACCAATTCCGAAGTACCTGGATCTACATTAAAATGTACAAAAAGCGTAGCATGAGTACACCACATCGGTACCCAGTAAGTATCAAGACTAACCCCGGTGGAGTAATGACGAGGGATAGTTAAGACACCTACTAGACTTAACAACCTGTACAAGTATGAATGTGAAACAAACAGGGAAACAATGTCAATATCAAACTAAGCATGGTAAAGATAACAAATCTATACTCGCAATAGGACACTAGAAACAACAACTAGCAACAGGGAGCAACAAGTAGTAATGCCGTGAAGTAATCTGAACACAGTTTAAGTCCGGAGAAACCAAGTAAAGAAAATAAGTAACAACTCAATAAGAGCAACCGCTTCCACACAAGATTTGTTCAAGGATTTCCCCCGAGGTACTTCGCCTCATAGTCATATTTTACGGGTCCCAATTCATGAACCATATTCACTTTGCATCTTGTACCCACATTACAATTCATCACCGCACGGATGAGTCACGTGCCAAGGGAATGATAGTATATCATATCCGCATGGACAACTCACGTGCCAACAATAATAATGACTCATGACCGCACATAAAATGCACGTGCCAATAGGACAACTCTCACACAGAAGGCAAGAAAACGAGAGTACATGTAAATGGTCAATAACATAAGGATTTATCTTCTTAAACCGATATGGGTGATTAATTACGTGTATGCTTGTGCAAGTGTTCTATCACAACTCAAGTCAACAAGTAAGAGTAGAGGCAATAAATGGCAAATAGAAAACCATCACCACATAATGTACCACGTATAACTCACACAAGGTAGGCATACCACCACACAAATATTATCAATAACAATGCCCCCAAGCCATCACAAGTCATCACAAATCATCCCCGACATAAACCACCTTGTCTCGCCACATGCGCAACAATAAAATAAATGCCCGCCTTGTCTCGCCACACGCGCATAATAATATTCCTACCTTGTCTCATCACATGAGCAAACCCACATATATAGCCCGCCTTGTCACGCCGCATGTGCAAATATCAATAGTAACAAAAGCACGAACAACTCACGTGCGAACACCCCGACAATCCTCTCAACAATACACGTGTGCCAAATGACGAGCGCCAAACCGGTATATAAAACTTAGGCTCGCTAGTCAAAGATAGTATAGTTTTAAATCGCCTCCACATGGATTGGTTTAAATAATGTTCTAATAAATCCCCAGCTTGACACTATCCAGGAAAATAAACCTTTGGTTTTTGTTATTATCAACTAATAGTAAAACCCAAGTAACAATGATTGAAATTCAAGGTGAGAAGTAAGGGTTGTGACAAGATATATGATCAACTATTATTTTGGGTAATTCCGTACTAAATTCATCCTTAGTTTTTGTTGACTCCTTCGATTTCAACAGATGATTAGGCTAATCTTAGAATTCAAATTCTTCTTCCGAATGAATGAGAGTTCTGTTAACCAACATAATAACAGGTCCTATGAACATATGCAAAATGAATGAATGATCTTTCGAAGAACGTCTCTCGACTATTCCTCCAAATTGGGTCAATTGATAACTCTCTAAGCTCTTCCGATTACTTATGGGAGTCGCAAACAAGATAACACAATGCGAATTGCAGAAACACTTCTCTTTCGATTAAAGTAAAACCATAATTGACCTTGCAATTAAATTAATAACGCATTCAACAAATTCAGGCAACTAGCATAGAGTAAACCCCAAACAATAGTCAAATCACAATATATGTCAATAACCCCATGAAAGATTACTCCATAGTGGAGAAGTTGTTTATCACAAGAGTATTAGAAGAACAAGAAGAATTATAATTTTCAAAATCAAAGAAACTTCCGTATTAAATGAATTGGATGAAGTAATTTGAGTCTCCGCTGTTTCCTTATCTCCTTCTCTCCAAAAGTTGCTCCAAAATCTCCGATACCTTTTTTTGAGACGAGCTAGGCTTCATATAGGTAAAAAAGAGTTGCCTCCAAATTTACCAAAATAGGCCTGGGTAAAGTTCCCGAAAATGGACGTGCGCGATCGCGCACCTGAAGGTATGACCGCACATGTCTGGCAGAATACTATGTCACTTGCGCGGTTGTGTGTGCTCTAGGGGTCTCTCATGCGCGATCGCGCACCTGAGTTTCGCTCCTGCTCAACTCGCTTTTCTCCCATTGAGTGCATTATTCATCTATTGATCCCCGAACACGACCCCGACTTAATCCCTTGGGCTTTTACTCAGACTTCAAAGCTCCAAATAGCTCGAATTAGCTCCATAACATCTGCATAAGTCGAAATCTCTCCTACAAAGAATAAAGCACAAACTCAGTGCAAAATAATACCAACTAAAGCTCAAACACGAAACACATAACAACACAATATAAGGTCTTTCACCACATGTGCCCATATGCCACAACTTTGCCTCAAAACAAATTTTAATACTGCAACCACGCATAGCCCTCGGCTCAACAACACTAAGTACAACAACAACAACAATAATATGAGAGTACGATAAGTAAATCAATACAAGGACTATAGAACACAAGGAAACAGAAGAACGAGCTCACAATGAAAGACACAATAGGTAATAATTGTTTCAACAAGAATAGCTTAACAATGGAAGAAATAATGTATAACAATGATTCCCCATATGTACAACTCGACGATAAGAGAGATAACATGAATCAATAATTCAAAATAAGGATAAGTCAATAATGAAAGGGATAACAAAACTTCAATTAAGGTTAAGCAATTACGGAAGACATAATAATAACTTCAATTAAGGTTAAGCAATTACGGAAAAGATAATAATAACTTCAATTAAGGTTAAGAATTATGGAAAAGACATCATGGCAATAACAGAGGCAACAACTTCAATTAAGGCACATAAGTGTTTATTGGCAATAAGTGTAGAACATGAATCAATCAACTCTAAATAGGACACGTAAGGGTAAATTTAGTAAATGGAGGATTTAACATAATAAGACAACTTCATTTTTAATGAACAAAGAATCTAAGAGTCTAAAACTGTCAAATTCCCACAAATAATCTCGAGTATGTAATCGTCACCTCGCGTACATGGCCTTCACATGACATAAGGGGTAGTTCCCCCACACAAAGTTAGGCAACATACTTACCTCAAAGAAGCTAGACTGATACTCTAAAATGGCCTTCTCGTGTGAAACAACCTCTGGGCGGCTCAAATCTAGCCAAAATACCTTAACATCATAAATAAAATCATAGGAAACGATTCCGGATAATAAAGCTTCGATCTTGAAAGAAAAATAAAAAGTCAACTCAAAAAGTCAACCCTCTAGCCCGCATCTCGTAACCAGACCAAAATTACAAAATCCAAACTCTCATGTGATAACGAGTCCAACCATACAAGAATTTCTCAAATTAGACCTCAAATCGCCTTTCAAATCTCCAAAGTTTAGTCTAGGAAGTTTTCATAAATTTCCCCTAAATTCCCAATTTAAATCACTAATTAAATGATGAAAACAACAATGGATTCATGAAATATAATAAGATTCGGGTAAAGAACACTTACCCCAATGAAACACGTGAAGAACCCCTCAAACATTGCTCAAATCTGAGATCTACAACTCACAATATGAAGAAAATGGCCAAACCCTCGACTTATAACCTTTCTGCCCAGCACTTTCGCATTTGTGGACAAACATGCGCACATGCGCTCTCACTTTTGCCAGCAATTCACCGCATCTGCGACCTTCACTTACCAGCCCAGGAATTGCACATGCGGTGTTGCTTTTGCGAACCAAGAAGCGCACCTGCGAAGTCGCTTCTGCGACAAATGCTCTGCACTTATGAAGACTTGCAACCCAGCTCACGTCCGCGCCTGCACGTACCAACTCGCTCCTGCGAAACCGCATCTGCGGGAATGACATCGCAGATGCGCAAAACATCAGCTCCTAGCCATATCACTTCTGAACCTTCATCTCTGCACCTACAACCATCACACCTACGCCTGGATGTCCGCAGGTAAGACCACACTACGAATCGCATCTCAAATCGAACAACATCAAACAACATCAAAACTATGAATCGCATCTCAAATCGAACTTTATGAACTTTCAAATTCTACAACTCGCGCTGAAATATATCAAATCAACCCGGAATGACGTCAAATTTTACATGTAAGTTTCAAATAACACAACAGATCTATACCAACTACTGAAATTAAAATCTAAACTCGATATCAACAAAATCAACTCCCGATCAAATCTCTCAACCTTCTAAACCTTCAACTTTGCAATTTTTCGCCAAAATGCATCAAATCAACCTACAGACCTCCAAATCCAAATCCGGACACATTTCTAAGTTCAAAATCACCACACAAAACTATTGGAATCATTAAAACACCATTCTGGAGTCGTTTACACAAAAGTCAAACTCCGATAAACTCTTACCGCTTAAGCTTCTAAAACAAAAATCCTTCTTCCAAATTGATCTTGAATCATCCGTAAAGCGATTGATCTCGAATCATCCGTAAAGCAAACCCGACCACACACACAAGTTATAATACATAACACAAAGTTGTTCAAGACCTTAAGCCACCGAACGGGATGCAAATTATCAAAATAATCGTTCGGGTCGTTACATCCTCCCCCTCTTAAACAAACGTTCGCCCTCGAACGTGCCAAAAATCATCCTGAAGTAATCAATCACTATGCGAACTTACCATCCTACACTCGCGGGTGACCCCACGTCACCCCAAATCCACATAAACCCGACAACACCATCTCAACTGAAGATTTTTCCTTCCACCAACACTAATAAGGCTTAGAACCAAATGTTTCACCATCCGATCATTTCCCAAAGACCTGATTCCCACATCAATACATAGTATCAGCCTCGAACAACTACAACAACTCATACCTACACCTACAAGGTACAACCACACGATGTAACACATCACACATAAGCCCATAACAACATCTCTGACTACCATAGCTGCAAATAATTAAATACAGCACCGACAAATAACCTTATCTCAGCTAAAACCTCGTCCTAAACCTTCACAACATTGACAACGATGCAAGAAACACGAGGACCTCATAACCATTCACCCAAATCAATAAGTCACCTCTAATGCCACCTAGGTACCTGATGTCGCCCAAATTTACACCACTGATTGGGATTGTAAAGCGGTCGATGCAATTATAATTACCCAACTTTGAGTCGGGGACGATTCCTCAGAGAGCTTATATTGGATTAGGTATATACTTAGACTAGGTGTATGACGTGCCTAAATTGCACTTCCACATACTTGGTTGTTTCTTTCTACTTCTAAAATGTATTCTATTGTTTGTAAATGTAAAGCTATAGAATGATATTTTTGGTGTTGTTATTTTTCAAGTTTATAAAAGATCTAGGGCTCTGACTTCCACCAAAGTGGTTACCTAACGGGTTGTGGACTTTAGGGCATGTTTCGTTGGTCAGGGTGTAATATAGCAATCAACACGCGATTACCTTCTCGATACCTCTCGGTAGTTAGAGTGGCTTTGCCCAATTTGGCTTGCTCAAGTCCAAATGGGTAATTCACAAAACCGTTGATATATGCTCAAGTCGGGCCTTACTATCTCTAGATTCAACCCTTTAATTGGGGCTATCAATTTCTTGAGTTCACCCCAATTTCTTGTTAGCCAAGTTTTCATAGACTTAGTCTCTCTTTCTCAAGTAGAGACTAAGTCAATTAGGCATGAATCAATATTTGCAACCATTAATTCCTAAATCCAAGCAAGAACTAGGCTAATATCATGCACCCCACCCTTAAACAAGCCCTAAAGCAAACACCCATTAGGTACCCACACTAGGGTTGGGTCACAATCCTAGCTAGAGATTTAGCTACTCATAGGCAAAAATGAAGAAACTAAGGAAGCAGATAAGATTAAACTCATAATAGATGATAAAGGGATGAAAATCCAATGTTAAATGACAAACTAATACAAAATTTCCCAAAGCAATAAAGGAAAAACGGCTATCTACTTTCTGGAGTTCAAAACTTAACCTAATTTTGACAAAAAATGACTATTTATAAACAACTGAAATTATCAGACAAAATTTCCCCTGCGGAGGTTCTGCGGCAGCACAATTCTGTGTGCGGTCCGCACTTTGAAGTTGTGCTTGACAGGATGGACTTCTGCGGCCGCACAATTCTGGGTTGCAGCCGCACGTCTACAGATTCTGCGGATCGCACATTTCTGAGTGCCGCCACACTCTTGAGTTTGAGCTTGACAGGAGAGACTTTTGCGGACCGCACATTTTTGAGTGCAGCCGCACTCTTGAATTCTGTGGCTGCACAATAATAGTGTGGTCCGTACTTCTTCATGGACTCAGAACTCGATCTCTCTGAACCTCATCTTCTACTGTCGTACATTTCTGAGTACAGCCGCACTCTTGAATTCTGCGGCCGCACAATAATAGTGCGGTACACACTTCTTCATAGACTCAGGACTCCATCTCTCTGAACCTCATCTTCGCGGCCACACAATAATTGTGTGGTCCGCACTTTGCAAAGGCATTCTGTCCGAGGTCCTTCATAGTCTGCGGCCGTACTCAATATTGTGCAGTCCGCACTTTTCTCTTTTTGCTTGGTTTTAGTGCTTGTCTAAAAATACTCCTTCTTGAGTTAAATTTCATTGTTTAGACTCATTTTCCAATGATCATGCAAGTAAGCATATTTTATCAGTTTTCGGGAATACCTTTAAGCATTTTTAAGCTAAAGCTAAAGTAAAAGAGTGCAAATAAGTAGTCAAAATCCCTACTTATCAACTCCTCCAAACATAAGCTTTTGCTTATCCTCAAGCAAATAAGGTAATTCCCACCTCCACAAGAAAAGAGCTATTTCAGCTAGCCTAAGTTGCATCAACCACACATCAATTGGGACCAACAATTACCTACACACTCATGAATTATCAACAAGGTAATGTTTTTAATGTTAAAGCACAAATAGCTCTAATATGACACTTGAGCATCAAGAGTCGACTTTACTCATCAAGGAAGTTCGCACTTTCATGTAGATCACTATGGATCCCAAACTCCTCCTCCTATACTCTCTGTAAGCTCATCTCACTCAAGAATGTAGCACTCAATTTAATGATTCGTGAAAGGTTCGCTCATCACTCTCAAAAGAATGCCATAAGTACGACTCTAAGTATCATATGCTTTCCCCTCATGTAGATCACCACTAATGTAAGCTTACTCGGCTTGAAATCACGTAGGGCTTTTTCGGCATGTAATGAAGGCTTTTGGACTAAGGAGGGAAATGTTGGAATGGAACGGGTTCATATTTCCCTTAGCACTCCATTTTCTCTTTTTGGCTCATAGTTTGCCGACTCTTTGAGTCATTTTCTTTTTCCTTAGGGGAACTAGAGAGACTTGACACCACTCTTTCTTGGTCATGATATTCAATATCTCCATCTTTGTTTTCTCCATGCTTTGCACTTTTGCTTTCTTTTAAATCCTTTCAACCCTTCAAATTATTCATTTTCTTTTTGTGTTTGTTTTTGTGTTTTTTTTTTCTTTTGTTCTTTCTTTCTTTTTCTTTGCCTTTCCTTTTCTTCAATTTTTTTCTCTTCATGTGCCTTGATACCACTTTCAAACTCCTCATCTCTCCCCCAAACTTATGTTTTCTCCATTTGTTTCTCATGAGTGCTAAGGAAAGCTCAGGTGCCAAGAGAGGGTCACTATAAAATGGGTAAAGGCTTGTAACATGGTTATCGAATGAAAAAGGCTTTAGGCTCAAAAGGGTTGACTAAGGATAACATCATTGGTGGGCCATAAAAGGTTTCAAAATGGGTCAAAGAGAGCCTACAATCACTTCACAAGCCAAGCAAACTTAGAATTTTTCTTAGAAACACATTCGGGGCAAGTTCTAGACCATTCGCACGGGTACTTGGACTTGTAACAAAATATCTCACCTCTCACACAGCCGAATTGTTAAAGAGGATAGAGCCGAGGGACCACAACAACCGTGTTCAGTATTGAAGATCGCTGATAGTTCAACTAAACCACCTGATGATTGCCTAAGTCAACACAAGAGTCACAAGGTCACTAACTAGAGCCATTTCTTTCCAAAAGCTTGTTTTTAACCATAAGCGTGTAGTTAAGTGTGTTGGTACCAAGTGAAGTATGCTTGACCCTTTTTTATTCATTAATACTACTATTTCTACCTAAAGATCTAAAATGGACTCAATCCCTTAAGAAGGTTGCCACGCCATCCATCGTTGAGATGAGCCACCCGGTTAACACAAAACCCACCTTTGGTAACAACCGTGGCATTAATAAAACCAAAGGCTTATTGCTAACTTAAACATAAAAAGAAGCTACTGAATAAAAAAGAAGCTATTAACATAAATAAGAAGCTAGACTACTTAGAAAACAAAATAAAGAAGCTATGAAATAAGCTACTGAAAGTAAGACAAATGAATATACAAACCGAGGGGAATAAAATATATAAATCAAAAGAGAGGGAGGAATATATACATAATGAAGAGAAAATAGAGATAAAAGAAAAATAGTATTAAAGTTATTACAGGCCAATGTCATCAAATCAAACCCACCAAAATAGACCACCCCCCTGAATAAAAATAAGTATTGTCCTCAATTCTTAGCAAAATCAAAAGAAGGGATGAAGGGAGTAAAGGAAACTCCCTATGTGGTCTTAGGGTGCATGGAAGCATCACTACCCTCGGGCTCCTCCAACTGGATCTTATCATCCTCTTCTTGGGCAACAACGGGGTTGGTGAGCATCTGAAGCACCTCTTCGGGAGTATGGGCAACAAGGTCTGGCTAGTCAGACTGGACAGCTGGTGTCTCTACTGAGGGTGCTGCTGGGTCTGCTGGTACTGATGGATCTGTCTCCATCAGTAGGTCAAATCATAAATCACCAGCTGCTGCAATCTTTGTCACCTCCTTTCTCAATCTCACCACCGATTTCTTTGAGGCCTGGGATTTCCTCATCTTCTTCACCTGTTTGCTCAACTCATCAATAGCTCCCCCATGTGCCACCAGTGTATCCATAATGGTCTTCTGGTTGCCCATGATCTTCTTCAATGTTTCCTCCACTGACGGAGGAACCTGTGGTGCTATTGGTGTAGAAGACTGTGCTGCAACAGCACTGGATATGTCAGACAACTTTGAAGTTGCTGTCTACATCCAGTTGTTAAGACTCGCCAATGTCTGGGAGACTCGCAGCATAGTGAGTGGATATGTGGATGAGGCAGGTACTGGTACTGATGCTGATTGTCTAGAAGATGAAGGTGGTGGCATGTCAGCTGTCTTGGTGGAAGGACCGGCCGTTGTGGAAGGCATGGGAGCTGTTGATGGCTCAGCAGCAGAATCTGTAACCACCACCGATGGCTCATCAGACTGGCGAACGGTGGCAGTTTCCTTACCCTTGAACTTTGGCTTTCCCGGACCTTGCAAAGAGTACCATGAGAAAGGCTTCTTGGCCCGCACTTTCGTATCAAAACTCCTCGGCTCCACCTTTGCATTCGTGAGATATTATGTGAGGGTGTTAGGATATGGGTAGGAGCTTTCACCTTTTTGGACAACCACTGACATGTTGGCCGACATGAGGGCACCCATATTGATTGGGTATCCAGCCATGATAGATGCCACCAAAACTGCTCGGGGGATAGGAAGATTGTCATCATTCTGGCTCCGGTCTATACGACTGCACACAAAAGATTGCCACCCTTTTGCTTCAAAATTAAGGGTGTTTCGTGCAATGGGAACCCCTGCTGTGATCCACGGTGGTGGTGGTCCTGGAGGAGCCTAAATCTCTGCTAACCAAGGGTGAGATGCATCACCCATAGAAAGCTTCTCCAAGTACTGGACTAGCTCTACCTCCTCGAATCCCAAGTAAGTGTTTAGAGTGTTTGGGTCGAATCTGACTTTCAAATTTCTCATTTGGTCACCTTGGTACTCTTCTTGATGTGTGTCACATTGGCATAAAACTCTCGTACCAAATACTCTTTGGCATCCATAACACTCTGGGTGAACCGTATCCACCCCTTGCGCTCCCTGAACTGCTTAAGGACATTTGGATTGTTTTTATCCAAATCCTTCAGCAAGAATTGTCGCTCAAGTGTGAGCGATCTCTGGGGTCACCACTCTCTAAACATTGTGAAGGCAGTCAAACCCACAAACCTATCTTCCCATATTTCCTTCTTCTTCGACCTCTCTAGGCCGCCCACTATAGTGTCACCTCCCCTACATTCATCAGGAACATCATCATCATCTACTGCAACTGGCGCAGAGGGAGTGTGTGTACAGGAGGGCTCTGAACCCTGGCTACCGGCATCAAAACCCTTAGAAGAACTTGATGTGGTGGAGGGTTCGTTGCGTAGTTGGTATCTCCTAGTGAATTGTGGTGGTTGGGACCGAGCCTCTAGATGTACTTCCACTGAGTGACCCTCGGAGGCTTCCCTAGACGGGACATACGAGCTTCATTCTGAGGGCTATGTGGCCCTACCTCTTCCAATGGTCGACTTTTTGGCTATTTCTTTTGACTGCACTCCCAGAGTTTGAGTGCCCTATCCTCGGCCTCGAGAGGGTTCACCCCTCCCTTTAGATGTATCACCTTTGCCTCGTGATCGAACCATTATCTGTAATACGAAGCACATAAGTCGGTTAAAATTCATAAGCATGCTAACAGTTGCAGGAAATCAGTGTACAAAAGAGACAGTGCAGACCGCACAATATTGAGTGAGACCGCAAACTGCCTTGTGCGGACCGCACAATTTCAAAGTGCGGTTGCACATGCTGAAGTGCGGACCACACAATTTTGAGTGCGGCCGCACAAAACAGGTTCGGACTACTGGTTCTCTGAAGTCCCAAAGTGCGGTCACGCACATTTTTCTACGGACCGCACAATTTTTCTACGGACTGCACAATTTTGAGTGCGGTCCACACTTTTCATGTATCACATTCTGCCCTAACTCAAGATCTGCGGACCGCACAATCAAAAATAAAACGACACTAACTTAGGTTTTTCAATTTTTTGCACAATTTAAACATGATATTTGCAAATTAAACATGATGAATGATCTGCCCAGTCCCCAATGAGCACACATGAACTTACCCACACAATTTCAAGCACACATGAAGAGCATTTGACATTTTAGGTTTAAAAATAACTACACTACTTAAGAACAAAAATTAAGAAAATTTGGAAACTCTAAACATGAATTGAACATAATAGTGATGAAGGATGTAGGTAAGAATCTACACTGATGAAATGAATATGGAGTGTGAGGTACTTTGTGTGCACTATGCTTGCTTAGGTCTCAAAAGTTTAGAGGGTGTAAAGTTGTGAATAGTGCAATGAGGTCTTATTTTTAGGTTGACCAAAGTCTGTCAAAATTGAAGCTAAGTGCGGCCGCACAATTTTAAGTGCGGTCCGCACTCTTTACCTGAACGTTGCTGAAGTTTTGCGGTCCGCACAAAAGTGAGTGCGGCCGTAAAATTTGTGTGGTCGGCATAATTTTGTGTTCGGCCGCAGAATGGCCTTTTCTCTACAATTCAAAACTTCAGAGATTTGGATTTTTGGGTCTCCAGTTGTGCGGCCACATGCTCCTCTCTGCGGTTGCATTCACTATTGTGCGGTCTGCAATCTTTCAATACTTGGCCAAGTGTTTTCGAGCACAGTACCTGCAATGCACACTCATTCATGCAATTCACTTCAAAACTAGTTATCTCAATACAAAACCTATCTAAATAAGAAGAAAATGGAAAATAAAAAAGAAACATGGGTTGCCTCCCAAGAAGAGCTTGATTTAACGTCGCGCCACGACGCAAATTACCATCAATCACTTGAAATGAATTAACGCCACGACGTGGCCATCATCAACTTTCCAAGATAATGCTTTACCCTGTGACCATTGACTTTAAACACTTCATCATTTTTGTTCTTCAAGTCTAATTCACCAAAAGGTGTCACATTCACAACCTCAAACAGACCACTCCACTTAGACTTCAACTTTTCCGGGAGCATTCGTAACCGAGAATTGAACAATAACACAAGATACCTTCTTTGAAATCCTTGTTCTGTATGTACTTGTCATGGAGGTATTTCATCTTGTCCTTATATAAGGATGAACTTGTATAAGCATGGTACCGAAATGTATCAAGTTCATTCAATTGTGCCACCCTTAAGTTGGCGGCGACATCCCATTCAAGATTAATTTTCTTCAATGCCCCCATAGCTTTGTGCTCAAGTTCCATCGGAAGGTGACAAGCCTTCCCAAAAATTAACCGGTATAGAGATATACCAATCGGTGTTTTGTAAGCCATCCTATAAGCCCAAAGATCATCATCAAGTCTCTTTGACCAATCCATCCGGTTGGCATTCACTGTCTTTGACAAAATACACTTGATCTCCCAGTTGGAGAATTCCACTTGCCCGTTTGCTTGAGGATGATAGGGGTAGATACTTTGTGAGTGACACCATACTTGTTGAGTAAAGTATCAAAACCTTTGTTGCAAAAGTGCGACCCACATCATTAATAATGGCCCTTGGAGTACCGAATCTTGTGAAGATGTTCTTTTTCAAAAATGCCACCACACTTTGAGCTTCATTGTTGGGTAAAGCCACGGCTTCAACCCACTTTGACACATAATCCACAGCTACTAAAATGTAAGTGTTCCCACAAGAGCTCACGAATGGTCCCATGAAATCAATCCCCCACACATCAAAAATGTCAATTTCCAGGATGGTGAGGGGCATCTCATTTTTCTTAGAAATCCCATCACCCCTTTGACATTCATCAAAATGCTTGACTAGATCACTCGCGTACTTGTAGAGGGTAGGCCGATAGAATCCACAACTCGTCACTTTTTCCGCCATTCTCGTTCTACCATGGTGACCACCATATGGTGAAGAGTGGCAAGTCTCTAGAATTTCCACTTGTTTTTCCTGCGGTACACATTGTCGAATTACACCATCGGTACAAATCCAGAAGAGAAATGACTCATCCCAAAAATAGTCAAGGCAATCCCGTTTGGGTTTCTTCCTTTGGTTTGAAGAGAACTCATTCGGTACAATACCACTCACAAGATAATTTGCTAAGTCGGAGAACCATGGCATCCTGGTCATTAAAATGGCTAGAAGTTGCTCGTCGGGGAAGGAATCATTTATCTCAAGGCCGTCATGTGGCCTCCCCTCCTCCTCAAAACAAGACAAGTGGTCCGCCACTTGGTTTTCACTACCCTTGCGATCTTGAATATCTAGATCAAACTCTTGCAATAGAAGCACCCACTGCATTAACCTTGCCTTTGAATCCTTTTTGCTCATTAAGTACCGAAGCGCCGCATGATCAGCGTGAACAATCACCTTTGTACCAATCTAAGTACGGGCAGAACTTCTCCATAGCAAAGACAATAGCAAGTAGCTCTTTTTCGGTCACTGTGTAGTTGACTTGGGCATCATTCATGGTCTTGCTAGCATAGTAGACCGGATGGATGATTTTGTTGATACGTTTCCCCAAAACTGCTCCAACCACCACATCACTTACATCACACATAAGCTCAAAAGGCAAGCTCCAATCCGGTGCGGTGATAATAGGAGTAGTAGTCAATTTGAACTATAGCAATTTGAATGCCTTCATACAATTCTCGTTGAAATGAAACTTGGCATCCTTCTCCAAACGTTTACACAAAGGGTTCACCACTTTGGAAAACTCCTTGATGAATTGGAGATAGAACCCCACATGACCCAAGAAGCTCCTCACTCCCTTCACGGATGTAGGGGTGGGCGTTTTAGAGATCACCTCTATTTTGGCCTTGTGGACCTCAATACCATGCTTTGAAATTTTGTGGCTGAGGACAATACTTTCCTCGACCATGAAGTAACATTTCTCCCAATTCAAAACCAAGTTTGTCTCCTCACACCTTGCCAAGACCTTATCCAAGTTGTTCAAGCAATCATCAAAAGAATTTCCGACCACAGAAAAGTCATCCATGAAGACCTCAAGAAAATCCTCCACCATGTCTGTGAAGATGGCCATCATACACCGTTGAAAAGTCATCGGTGAATTGCATAACCCAAATGGCATTTGCGAGAATGCAAAAGTACCATAGGGACAAGTGAAAGTAGTTTTCTCTTGGTCCTCCAGAGTAATACGAATTTGATTATAGCCGGAATATCCATCAAGGAAATAATAGAAACCTCGATCAGCCAACCCATCAAGCATTTGACCAAGAAATGGAAGTGGGAAATGATCTTTCCTTGTGACTTTGTTGAGCTTGCAATAGTCCATATACACTCTCCACCCGGTCACCGTTCTTGTAGGAATCAACTCATTCTTGTCATTGGTGACCACATACATGCCCCTTTATTTGGGACACATTGCACCGGAGAGGTCCACAAGCTATCGGAAATGGGGTAAACAACCCCAACATCCAACCACTTTATGATCTCCTTTTTCACTACCTCTTACATTGCTTTATTTAGTCTTATTTAATGTTCAACGGAGGGTTTGGCATCCTCCTCCAAAATAATCTTGTGCATGCAAAAGGCGAGGCTTATACCCCGAATATTTGCCAATGTCCATCTGATAGCTTTCTTTCTCTTTTATAGCACCGCCAAAGTAGAGTCTACCTGCACGTTAGTTAAACAAGAGGAAAGAATAACCGGTAAAGTAGAACACGGGTCAAGGAATGCATACCTGAGATGTGGAGGCAATGGATTTAACTCCAAAGTGGGAGGCTCCTCGATTGAGGGATTTGTTGGAGGAGTCATCCGGTTTTCAACATCTAAGGACAATTTGTGGGGTTCATAGTTGTACGACCTCATTCCTTGCAATGCATTCACACATTCCACATGGACTTCCTTCTCATCATCATCATAATTAAGTAATATGACCTCCAAAGTATCATTAACATTCATCATGGGACTAGCATCATCAACAATCACCTCGGTCACTAAGTCCACAAACAAACAAACTTCATTGCTATTCGGTTGCCTCATAGATTTGCACACATGGAAAATCACCTTTTCATCACCCACCTGGAAGGTGAGCTCGCCGGCTTACACACCAAAAAGTGTCTTCCCCTTAGCAAGGAAAGGTCTACCCAAATAATAGGCACATCATAGTCCACTTCACAATCAAGAATCACAAAGTCCGCCGGGAGGATGAACTTATCAACACGAACCAACACATCTTCAATAATACCCAATGGTATGATTCACCATTTGTAACCTCATTGAAGTGGGTCTTGGTTGCCCAATTCCCAAAGTTTTGAACACTGAGTAGGGCATCAAGTTGATACTCACCCCTAGATCACATAGAGCTTTGGCAAAGTCGACACTCCCAATAGTGCAAGGGATTGTGCAAGCGCCGGGATCTTCCAATTTCGGAGCCATTGAGTGCACAATAGCACTCACTTGATGTGTCATCTTGATAGTCTCACAATTCATTGATCTTTTCTTTGTCACCAAATCCTTCATGAACTTTGCATAGCCGAGTATTTGTTCCAACGCCTCAACCAATGGCACATTAATGGATAAGCTCTTCATCATGTCAATAAACTTCTTGAATTGGTTCTCGATATTTTGCTTGGCGAGCCTTTGAGGGTATGGAGGAGGAGGCCTTGGCATTGGTTCCTTGGCCTTTGGCACTACCGGTTCCGGTATGTCAATCACGTGTTCCCTAGAGAGGTTCACTTCTTCTTGAGTCTCCTCCACATTTTCATCAATATAAATTCTTACTTCTTTATTAGCTTGAACCACATTGCATAGAATTTAATCTTCTTGAATTACTACATCATCATCCACAATTATTCTTTGGTTTGAGGTTGTTGCCTCTCCACCTTTTCCACTCCTTGTGGTTACGGCCATGGCATGTCCTGTGTTGTTCCCAACCTTCGGGTTCACCACCTTGTCACTAGGTAGTGCCCCCTTAGGACGAGTGTTTAAAGCTTGCGAAATTTTCCCTTATTGAACCTCCAAATTGCGGATTGAAGTGTTGTGAGAGGCTAGTTGAGCATCGGAGTCGGCATATTTCACCATCATTTATTTGAACATATTTTCAATCCATCCCATCTCATTATTGGAAGAGCTAGAACCATGATATGGATAAAGAGGGTGGGTTTCTTGGTTGTTGATACATCGGGGGCCTTCGAAAGTCCGACACCCGATTACCTTGGTTATTGTTCCAACCCCCTTGGTTATTGCCTCCCCAATATCCTTGATTGTTGCCACACCAATTTTCTTGGTTGCCTTGATTATTCCAATTGCGTTGATTATTGTTATTGTTCCAATTACCTTCATTGTTTTTACCACCACTCCATTTGCTTTGGTGGTTTTGATTATTCCAATTTCCTTGATTTCCTTGAGATCACCATTGTTGTTGATTCGGGCCTTGAGAGTTGTTTCTTTGCCCTTGGTAGTTGTTCACATATTGCACTTCTTTCTCTTGATCATTGTATGATTCATCTTGTCAAACCCACTATCATCTTGCACAAATTGTTCCACACAGTTTTGCACTTGTTGACCCTTTTGCCTTCGCTTTTTCACCATCATGTTGACACCTTCCATTGCATTTACTTGCTTAGAACCTTGAACTTGTTTCAGTTGAGCTTTGGCTAATTGATTCATTGTTGTGGTCAACTCGACAATTGCTTGCCCATGATCATGCAATTCTTTGTGTAGGTGAATCATATTTGGATCACCTTGAGGAATATTAGCTCTACTTTGCCATGCTGATGAGGTATCCGCCATTTAATCTAAAATTTCACAAGCTTCGGCATATGGCGTTGTCTTGAAATTTCCACCGGCAATTTGATTGACCACGCATTGATTGGTAGTATTGATCCCCCTATAGAAGGTTTGTTGAATCATAGCCTCAGTCATGTCATTATTCGGGCACTCTTTCACCATAGTACGATATCTCTCCCAAATCTGGTGCAAAGGCTCATTGGGTTCTTGCTTGAATGCTAGAATCTCATCTCGAAGAGTAGCCATATGCCCAGGAGAAAAGAACTTGGCAATAACTTTTTCCGCCAATTCATCTCATGTATGGATAGAATGGTTTGGAAATCTTTCTAACCAATCCAAGGCTTTCCCCCATAGAGAGAAAGGAAATAGCCTCAACCTTAAAGCATCCTTGGAGACGTTTGTCTGTTTACTCCCCCAACAAGTGTCCACAAATCCTTTCAAATATTTGTACACATTTTGATTCGGAGCCCCGGTGAATAATCCCCATTGCTCTAGCAATATGAGCATAACATTTGTGATTCGAAAGTTGCCCGCCCTAATGCGGGGCAGGACTATGCCACTTGCATACCCTTCGTTCGGCAACACCCGGCGTGGAGCCGCTTTTGGTGGATTTGGGGGTGGAACGGGAATGTTGTCTTGAGGAGGTCGGCCTTATCTATTTGCTTGAGGTTCAAGAGGAACCTCTTCAACTAGGTCATCTTCCACGTCCACATCCCCCAAAGGCATGTTTCCGAGAGGATCATTGTTGAGAGCCATTTTTGTACCTACAATCGATTCACAAAATGGTTAGTTGCTCGGAAGGAAAATAAGACAAGTCATACACAAAACCAAATATATAGCTAAATCCGTTTTTAGCACCACGGCAACGACGCCGAAAATTGATGTCACCCAAATTCACACCACTGATTGGGATTGTGAAGCGGTCAATGCAATTATAATTACCCAACTTTGATTCGGGGTCGATTCCTCAGAGAGATTATATTGGATTAGGTATATACTTAGACTAGGTGTATGACATTCCTAAATTGCACTTCCACATACTTGGTTGTTTCTTTCTACTTCTAAAATTTATGTTATTGTTTGTAAATATAAAGCTATAGAACGATATATTTGGTGTTGTTGTTTTCCAAGTTTATAAAAGATCTAGGGTTGTGACTTCCACCTAGGTGGTTACCTAACGGGTTGTGGGCTTTAGGGCATGTTTTGTTGGTCAGGGTGTAATATAGCAATCAACACGCGATTACTCACTCGATACCTCTTGGTAGTTAGATTGGCTTTGCCCAATTTGGCTTTCTCAAGTCCAAATAGGTAATTCACAAAACCCTTGATATATGCTCAAGTCGGGTCTCACTATCTCTAGATTCAGTCCTTTAATTGAGGTTATCAATTTCTTGAGTTCACCCCAATTTCTTGTTAGCCAAGTTTTCCTAGACTTAGTCTCTCTTTCTCAAGTAGAGATTAAATCAATTAGGCATGAATCAATGTTTGCAACCATTAATTCCTAAATTCAAGCAAGAACTAGGATAAATATCATGCACCCACCCTTAAACAAGCCCTAAAGAAAACACCCATTAAGTACCCACATTAGGGTTGGGTCACAACCCTAGCGAGAGATTTAGCTACTCATAGGCAAAAATGAAGAAACTAAGGAAGAAGATAAGATTAGACTCATAATAGATAATAAAGGGATGAAAGTCCAATGTTAAAATGATAAACTAATACAAAATTTTCCAAAGCAGTAAAGGAAAAACGACTATCTACTTTCTGGAGTTCAAAACTTAACCTAATTTTGACAAAAAAGACTATTTATACACAACTGAAATTATCGGACAAAATTGCCCCTGCGGAGGTTCTGCGGCCGCACAATTCTGTGTGCGGTCCGCACTTTGAATATGGGCTTGACAGGATGTACTTCTGCGGACGCACAATTCTGGGTTGCGGCTGCACGTCTTCAGATTCTGCGGACTGCACATTTCTGAGTGCGGTCGCACTCTTGAGTTTGAGCCTGGCAGGAGGGACTTCTGCGAACCGCACATTTCTGAGTGCAACCGCACTCTTAATTTTTGCGGCCGCACAATAATAGTATGGTCCGCACTTCTTCATGAACTCAAAACTCTATCTCTCTACACCTCATCTTCTGATGCCGCACATTTCTGAGTGCGGTCGCACTCTTGAATTCTACGGCCGCACAATAATAGTGCGGTCCGCACTTCTTCATGGACTCAGGACTCTATCTCTCTGAACCTCATCTTCTACGGCCGCACAATAATTGTGCGGTCCGCACTTTGCAAAGGTATTCTGTCAGAGGTCCTTCATAGTCTGCGGTCGCACTCAATATTGTGCGGTTCGCACTTTGCTCTTTTTGCTTGGTTTTAGTCGTTGTCCAAAAATACTCCTTCTTGAGTTGAATTTCATCATTTTAGCTCTTTTTCCAATGCTCCTGCAAGTATGCACAGTTTATTAGTTTTCGGGAATACCTTTAAGCATTTTTGAGCTAAAGCTAAAGTAAAAGAGTGCAAATAAGTAGTCAAAATCCCTACTTATCAGTACCCACCTCGTAAGCTAAAACCCAATAAGCACAACGCGAAAATGACTGAATATGCAAAGAGAAACACATGAGAGAACTATGAAGCAAGCCCGACAGGCACAACTCCCTATCAGTCACCCTAATTTGAATCAATTCCACGAGGGAGGATCAAAACATATGAACTAATCACAAGGATCGCATCCTAATATAACTTTACTGCAGCACACAGCACGCAATGCAGTCCAAACATATCAAACCGCATGAAAATGGGAGGATCCCATCCTCATCTCTGAATCATAAGTAGAATGCACATTATACCAACCGAAACCTTCCACTAATTCAATTCTGCTAACAAAAGCACAACACACATTGAACCCCCACACTGGTAGAGTATTTAAATCACAAATCGTAACCAACCACCCAGAAATCACATCAAAACCTATCGTAATGGGTAACAGAAAGTCACTTCAAGTCTCATAGCTCTCAAATAAGAATAAAACAAAATGATAGACACTGGCTGTCACAATAGAATCTCCCAACAAGGGTAAACACATAAGTAGAGTACAAAATCACGGAACTCACCCATATGTGAAGCAAGATAAGAAGACTCACCCCGATAAGCAGAACCAAATCAAAATAAGAATGATGCTCCTCTATAACAATCAAAATCATACCAGTAACAACACCATCTGGTGTAGAGTCCTCATCCCTACCATGGAAAGCATATCAACGGGTCGGGCCTCCCCCTCTTGGGTGCCCTCCACCCGCCTGACCTACACCCTTGGCTGGAAGTGCAGGGTTAGCAGCAACTGGAGCAAAACTCACGGCCTGAATACCCCGTTGTGACCCATTTGTCCGAATTCTGGGACAATCTCTCACCATGTGATTGGTATGTCCACACTCAAAGAAACCCCTCCACTGGCTTGGCTGTAGAAGCTATTCGGGGCGGGTACTCTGAGCTCCATGGGCATCTGAAACACCGTACGGAGCCTGAAGTGCAAACTCAATTGGCTGACCCACAAAACCTCTACCATGTCATACCCTACCTCCAAAATAGGGACCAGTAGATCCTTCCCATCTACGAGGCCTCTTAGCCTCCCTGACCTCTCCCTCCTGATCCCACATTCCCTCTAATCTATGAGCGATATCTAACACCTGTTGGAACGGAACATCCATCTCCAATTCCCGAGCCATGTTGAATCAGATACCATGACTGAGCCCCTCAATGAACCTGCAGATTCGCTCTCTAATCGTAGAAATCAAAGCAGGTGCATGCCTAGACAAATCACTAAATCTAACAGCATACTCTGACACTGACATAGTGCCCTGGCGTAGCTACCCAAACTCCGTGCGTCATGCATCCTGAAAGGTCTAGGGAACAAACTCTCTTAAGAAAATCTCTGAAAACTAAGTCCATGAAAGTGAAGTTGCATCGACCAGGCTACCCAACTCGTACGCTCGCCGCCACTAATATGTCATTCTCTTTGGCTGAAACATAGTAAAAGCAACCCCACTTGTATCCACAATACCCATAGTGCGGAGAATACGATGGCACTCCTCTAGAAAATCATGTGCATCCTCTGAAGCCAAACCACTGAAAGTAGGAAGGTGATACTTCTTGAACCTCGCAAGTCTAAGTTGTTCCTCCTCAAATGTTGCTGCCCTAACCATGGGCTGAACTGGAACAATAGGCTATGTCGACATGACACCTGGAACCTGATTAACGTGGACTCACTGCTCTGGAGTACGGGCGGCGAGAGTCTGAGCTCCTCCCCCAATCTGTGAAGTGGTTGGTGCAATGGAATCAACCTCGCCTAAGCCAATGTGTCAAACATGCTCAGGAACTATGCTTAGGTCTCATAAAGTCTGGGGGTAACAACAGGCGCCTCTGGTACCTGTCCCCCAATAGGAGCTACTGGCGGCTCCTCAACTGCTACTCTGACAGGTGCTCTAGCTGTAGCATGTGCTCCTCCCGTGCCTCTGCCCCGTCCCCTAGCAACACCAGCTCTAGGGGCAGTGTCATCAGTAAGTGCAGCCCGTATCCTCACCATCTGTAAGAGAATATAATGACAAAAGCTCAAACTTCGTGATCAATAAGCTCGCATGATAGGAATGAAAGAAATAAAATTGTCTTAATAGTTTCATAGCCTCTCGAAGATAAGTACAGACGTTTCCGTACCGATCCGTAACACTCTACTAAACTCGCTTATGACTTGTAGCACCTATGAACTTAGAGCTCTAATACCAACTTGTCACAATCCTAATTTCCCTCTGTAAGATGTCGTGATGGCACCTAATCACTAAGACTAGGTAAGCCTAACACTTACTGAAATAAATGACAGTATTTAACTAGAAACAACTATTAAGCATGAAATTAAAATTTCCATAGTGAACCAATACGCCCAAGTGCAATACAATACCCAAAACAAGTTGTACAAGTCATAAGCTATGCTGAATTTACTAGGAGAAATCTTCTAAGTGCAATTGTTCTGAAATAGAAATAGACAGTACAAGTACAAAATCAAAAGGTGACTCAGAGGCCTGCGAATGCGATGGAAGCTATACTTTGAGTCTCCACAGCAAATTTCGAACAACTAGCTAGTGATTAACCAACCCCGAAGTACTTGGATCTGCACAAAAATGTGCAGAAAGCGTAGCATGAGTACACCACAGTGGTACCTAGTAAGTATCAAGACTAACCTTGGTGGAGTAGTAACGAGGGATAGTCAAGACACCTACTACACTTAACAACCTGTACAAGTATGAATGTGAAACTAACAGGGAAATAATGTCAATATAAAACTAAGCATGGTAAAGATAACAAAGCTATACTCGCAATAGGACACTAGAAACAACAACTAGCAACATAGAGCAATAGGTAGTAATGCCGTGAAGTAAGCTGAACACAGTTTAAGTCTGGTGAAACCAAGTAAAGAAAACAAGTAACAACTCAATAAGAGCAGCCGCTTCCACACAAGATTTGTTCAAAAATTTACCCCGAGGTACTTCGCCTCTTAGTCACATTTCACGGGTCCCAATGCATGAACCCTATTCACTAGACATCTTGCACCTACATTACAATTCATTACCACACAAATGACTCACGTGCCAAGGGAGTGAAAGTATCTTATATCCGCACAGACAACTCATGTGTCAACAATAACAATAACTCATGACTGCACAGACAAATCACGTGCCAATAGGACAACTCTCACACAGAAGGCAAGTAAATTAGAGTACATGTAAATGGTCAATAACATCAGGATTCATCTTCTTAAACCGATATGAGTGATTAATTATGTGTATGCTTGTGTAAGTGTTCTATCACAAGTCAAGTCAATAAGTAAGAATAGAGGCAATGAATGGCACATACGAAACCATCAATACAAAATGTACAATGTATAACTCACACAAGGTAGGTACACCACCACACAAATATCAACAATTACAATTCCCCCAGGCCATCACAAGTCACAAATCATCCCTGACATAGCCCACCTTGTCTCGTCACGTGCGCAATAAAGTAAATTCCTGCCTTGACGCGCCACACGCGCATAATAATATTCTCACCTTATCTCTCCACATGCGCAAACTCACATATATAGCCCGCCTTGTCACGCCGCATGTGCAAATATCAATAGTAATAAAAGCACGGATAACTCACATGCGAACACCTCGACAATCCTCTCAACAACACATATGTGCCAAAAATATAACAACACAATATATGGTGTTTCACCATATCTTCCCATATGCTACAACTTTTCCTCAAAACAAATTTCAGTACAACAGCAACAACAACAACAACAATAACACGAGGGTACAACAAGTAAATCAACACAAGGACTACAGAACACAAGAAAATGGATGAACGAGCTCACAAAGAAAGACACAACATGTAATCATGGTTTCAACAAGAATAGCTCAACAGGGGGAGAAATAATGTATAACAACGATTCCACATAAGTACAACTCGACTATAAGAGAGATAGCATAAATCAATGATTTCAAATAAGGATAAGTCAACAATAAAAGCGATAACAAAATATTTGTTAAGGTTAAGCAATTACGGAAGAGATAATAATAACTTCAATTAAGGTTAAGAAATAACTTCAATTAAGGTTAAGCAATTACGGAAAAGATAGCATGGCAATAAAAAAGGCAATAACTTCAATTAAGGCACATAAGAGTTTATTGGCAACAAGGGTAGAACATGAATCAATCAACTCTAAATAAGACACATAAGGGTGAATTTAGTAATTGGAGGATTTAACATGATAAGACAACTTCATTTTTAATGAACATAAGAATCTAAGAGCCTAAATGGTCACATTCCCATATATAAGCCCGAGTATGTACTTGTCACCTTCCGTAGATGGCCTTCACATGACACAATTAGCACAAATGACTCAAATCATATGGGGTAGTTCCCCCACAAAAAGTTAGGCAAGATACTTACCTCACAAAAGCTAGACTGATGCTCTAAAATGGCCTTCTCATGTGAAACAACCTCCGGATGGCTCAAATCTAGCCAAAATAACTTAACATCATAAATAAAATCATAGGAAACGATTCCGGATAATAAAGTTTCGATCTTGAAAGAAAACTAAAAAAGTCAACTCAAAAAGTCAACCTCATGCTCGCATCTCGGAACCCGACCAAAATTACAAAATATGAACACCCATTCGATAACGAGTCCAACCATACAAGAATTTCTCAAATCGAACCTCAAATAATCTTTCAAATCTCCAAAGTTTAGTCTAAGAAGTTTTTACAATATTTTCCCAAATTTCCAACTTAAATCACTAATTAAATTATGAAAATAACAATGGATTCATGAAATATAATATGATTCGGGTATAGAACACTTACCCCAATGAAACACGTGAAGAACCCCTCACAAATCGCTCAAATTCGAGGTCTAAAACTCAAAATATGAACAAAATGGCCATACCCTCGACTAATAACCTTTCTGCCCAACACTTCCGCATTTGCGGACAAATACGCGCACCTACGCTCTCGCTTTTGCGAGCAATTCACTGCATCTGCAGCCTTCACTTATCACCCCAGGAATCGTACCTGCAGTGTCGCTTCTACGAACTAAGAAGCGTACCTACGAAGTCACTTCTACGACAAATGTTCCGCACCTGCGACGACTTGCAACCTAGCTCACGTCTGCACCTGTGCGTACCAACTCGCTCCTCCGAAAATGCATCTACGGAAATGATATTGCAGATGCGCAAAACCTTAGCTCCCATCCATCTCGCTTCTACGCCTTCATCTCCGCATATGCGACCATAGCACCTGCGCCCAATGGTCCGCAGGTGCGACCACACAAAAACTCTGCCCAAACCAGCCTCACCCAATATGATCCAATTGATCTGAAACTCGTCTGAAATACACCCGGGGCCCCGGGGTCCCCATACGAACATACCATCAAGTTCTATAACATAATGGGGATCAACTCGAGACCTCAATTCACATCAAACAAGATTAAAACTTTGAATCACATCTCAAATTGAACTTAATGAACTTTCAAATTCTACAACTCGCACCGAAACATATCAAATCAACATGGAATGATGTCAAATTTTGTATGCAAGTTCCAAATGACACAACGGAAATATACCAACTCTCGGAATCAAAATTTGAGCCCGATATTAATAAAGTCAACTCTCACTCCAGCCTTTCAACCTTCCAAACCTTCAACTTTCCAATCTTTCACCAAAATGCATCAAATCAACCTACGAACCCCCAAATCCAAATCAGGACACACGCCTAAGTTCAAAATCACCACACGAAGCTATTGAAATCATCAAAACACCATTCCAGAGTCATCTACACAAAAGTCAAACTCTGGTCAACTCTTACCGCTTAAGCTTCTAAAACAAGAATCCTTCTTCCAAATTGATCTCGAATCATCCACAAACTGAATCCAGCCACACACACAAGTCATATACATAACATGAAGTTGATCGAGACCATAAGACACCGAACGGGACGTAAATTCTCAAAATGACCAATCGGGTCATTACAGAAGTCGTCGTAATAGATTGTGGCTGGTTGCTACAAGGGTTAGAGGTAATCTTTAGGTTTATAAGAGTTTGTAAACATCATTATTTTATTTCAGAGTTGTAGTGGAGTTTTGAAACAAATCCTACTTGGAAGTATGTCGCGGTGTTTTCACCTTTTGAGTCGGGTATTTTCCACTTAAAAATACTTGTGTTCTTTACTTTTTACATTATTTATTCTGCAATAGTAGATTAAGGAATGACTAGAAGAACGAGATCCTTCTATAATCAGTGTACGTAAAAAATTAGATACCATACAAATCACCCCCTGTTGTATGGTATTGAAGTATAAAACATCAATTAATATTAGAGCGGGTTATCCTTGAAGAGGCTAAGATGAGTGCACCACCTGGAAATTGGGAAGGGAAATCCACTACTAAGCTACCACTCTTCAATGACCAATACTACTCTTGGTGAAAACAAGGATGAGAGATCATATACAAGTAGAAGATTACGAGCTCTGGGATAGTATTATTGATGGTCCATTACCAACAATGAAGAAAAATATTGAAGGAGTGGATGTTCCAAAGGCAAGAGTTGACTGCAATGCTGAGGACTTGAAGAAGTGGAAGAAAAATGTTAAAGCCAAGAAATGGCTAGTTTATGGACTTGGTCCAAATGAATTTAGCCGAATCCAAGGTTGTTCTACTGCCAAGCAAATATGGGACACACTGCAGGTGGCCCATGAAGGAACATCTCAAGTGAAAAGATTAAGAGGAACCTTGATGTTATCTTAATATGAAAACTTTGCCATTAGAGATGGAGAAACCATTCAGGAAATGTACACAAGGTTCACTACATTGACAAATGAACTAATGTCTCTTGGAAGGATTATTTCCTAAAGATGAGAAGGTTGAGAAGATACTAACCAGGGTTTTACCAATCACATGGGAAAGTAAGATCACTACTATTCAAGAATCAATGAATATTGCTACACTTCTTTGGATGAGTTGATTGGAAGTATCAAGGATTATGAACTTAGAAGGCAAACCATGAAAATGAAATGGCAATAATTACCAAAGACTTTAAGAATTACCTAAGGAGAGGAAACAAGAAGTGGAAGCTACATTAAGGCAAGACCTCCACAGAAGCAGGCTAATGATAGATGTTATAAATGTGGAAAGCTTGATTATATAATCAAGAACTGCCCTTTGTGGAAAATTGAATGGAAAAAGGAAAGAGCTAAACGTAGGAACAGGAATAAGGAACATGTTCATCCCAAGAAAGGCAACAACAAAGGATCAACCAACGCTATGGTTGTTGCTTGGGGAGAAAGTTCAAATGAGAGCTCGGATGATGATGATGATGAACGAGCTCTAATGGCTATTGGAGAATCTGATGAAGAATTAAGGTAAGTGTCTTTCAATTAAAGGATAAAATTAAGTTTTTGTGTGAAGAAAGATTATTTGAATTACTATTGGAATTAATTGATGAGTCTGAAGATGTGAATAATGAAAAAGAACAGTTTTCAAAGGAGTGTGTCATTTTAAAAGTAAAGTACAAAAATCTGGAACTTCGGGATTATGAAGCTGAAAATGAAGATGATGTGTTGAAGAACCAGGTTCATGCACTTGACACATATGTTCTAGAACTTAGATCTGAATTAAAATTAAAGTTAGAAACATGTAAAGAAATAGCTAGTGACACACATCTCTCACTAGAAAGGGATCTAGGAAAGGTAAAAGATGAGATTTATACAAGAGATGAACCGGTAAGAACCTTGAAAGATGACTTGACTAAGGTTAAGCATTAGTTAGATAAAATATGAAAATGGAACAGGTCCTCAGATGCACTTTCATGGCTACAAGAACACAATAGTAGCAATAGATGGGGATTTGACATTGGGAACTCTGCACCTAAGTGGGATCCCAAAAGTAAGTATCTCATACTCCCTGAGAATCAAATTTTCACACAATATGGTAACACTTGTCAATATAACAGTGAATGCACTGCAAAAGAAAAGGCAAATCAAAAGAACGAAAATTTTGTTCTAGGGAAGAATAGGCTACTAAATTGGACTAAACATAATTTGATTTATCCTTTTGCCTATAGAAAGGGACCCAAACTAGTTTAGGTTCCTAAGACTAACCCCTGATTTCCTTTTGTAGGTCCAAGTGAAGGAGATTAGCCAAATATGATACATGGATAGTGGCTGCTCAAAGCACATGATAGGAGGCAAGAACTAGTTCCTTTCACTTGAGGACCTTAAATTAGGTAATGTCTCCTTTGTAAATGGAAAGAAAGGTGAGATCATTGGGGTTGGAAAGGTAGGTAAGTCTGACTCTCATTCTATCGAGAATGGCTACTTGATAGATGGACTGAAATACAGGCTAATAAGTGTATCACAACTGTGTTAATAGAGGTAACATGATAGCTTTCACCTCTACAAAATGCTTTGTGATAAATCTTACCACTGACAAGATAATTTTGCAGGGAAAAAGAGTGAATCACCAAATCTGTTTCTGAAGACCCATTTAGTGTCAATCACTATTTTGTTCTTGGGTTGTGATACCAGATGCCAAACTTGACTTCTCTTAAATTGGTTTAGTTCATCTTATATTTCATTCACCCAATCTGCATCCCGCAAAGGTTCAGAAATACTTTTAGGTTTAATAAGAGATAGAAAAGCATCAAAAGCACAGAGGTTATTTAAAGAAGATCTGATTTTGATTCCGGAGGTTGGATCAGTGATTATGTTACCAATAGGATGAGAACTTTTATACTTGTAAGGCTTCACAACCAACTGTTTTCCCTTAGATACTACTTCAATGTTTTGTTGCTGAGGAACAGGTTCATGGACAGGTTCCTTGAGATTTGAGAATCAATTCCTCTTTGTTCAGTTCCCCTTATCAGGTTACCCTAGGTGGAAGGACTCGTTCCATCATCTGTTCCTTCCTGTGGTGCAACTTTAGGATAGACTATGGTTTTATTTGAGTTTCTTACCAGCCCAATTGCTTCATCATCTTGTTCCTTCCTCTCAGAAAGAATGCTAGTTTCATAAAAAACAACATGTATATTTTCTTCTACACACATAGTTCTTTTGTTATATATCTTATAAGCTTTACTATGTGAAGAATATTCCAAGAACACCCCCTCATCACTTCTGGGATCAAACTTATCTGGGGAGTCCTTTTCATTATTGTGCACAAAGAACTTGCATCCAAGTGCCCTAAGGTGGGATATATTTTCCTTTCTCCCTTTAAGTAACTCATTGGGAGTTTTTTGAATAAGATGTCTAGTCATGCACCTATTTATGATGTAGCATGCAGTGTTCACAGCTTCTACCCAGATGTTATAAGGCAATTTACTAGCAAATAGCATAGTCTTAGCTATTTCTTCCAAAGTCCTATTCTTTTTTTCAACTATTCCATTTTGTTGTGGAGTTCTAGAAGCAGAAAAATTATGATCTATTCCATGCTCATCACAAAACGCGGAAAATTTAGTATTCTCAAACACAGTACCATGATCATACCTAATTGATGCAAGTTGATTACCTAGTTGTTTATGAGTTTTTCTGACAAATAAAGTGAACATATCAAATGCTTCATATTTAGATGTTAAACATAGTGTCCAAGTAAACCTAGAATAATCATCAACAAGAACCATAACATACCTCTAACCACCTCTGCCCATCGTCCTCATTGGTCCACACAGATCCATATAGACCAGTTCCACCGACTTGGTAGTACTTACCATTTTCTTGCTTTTAAAATAGTATCTTACATGCTTCCCCCTTGTACAAGTCTCACAAACTTTATATTCCTTGAACCTAATGTTAGGCAGCCCTATCACTAAGTCCTTGGAGACTAGTTTGTTGAGTTGACTTAGACTTGCATGTCCAAGTCTCTTTTGCCAAAGAAGGGGATCATTGTCCAACACACTCAATCAAGTGAGGTCATTATCTGAAAGTGTGGAAATATCCACCATATATATGCTATTCACTCTTTTTCCCTGCAAAATTATCTTGTCAGTGGTAAGATTTATCACAAAGCATTTTGTAGAGGTGAAAGCTATCATGTTACCTCTATTAACACAGTTGTGATACACTTATTAGCCTGTATTTCAGTCCATCTATCAAGCAGACATTCTCGATAGAATGAGAGTCAGACTTACCTACCTTTCCAACCCCAATGATCTCACCTTTCTTTCCATTTACAAAGGAGACATTACCTAATTTAAGGTCCTCAAGTGAAAGGAACTGGTTCTTGCCTCCTATCATGTGCTTTGAGCAGCCACTATCCATGTATCAGCCTCTGCCTCTACCCCTAGCGACATCCGCTCCGGGAGTAACGTTATCAGCAACTGCAGCTCGTGTCCTCACCATCTGTGAGAGAATGGAATGATAAAATTTCAAACTTTGAGATCAATGAACTCATACGATGGAATGAAAGAAGTGATATTATCCTAATAGTTATGTAGCCTCTCGAAGATAAGTACAGACGTCTCCGTACCGATCCGCAAGACTCTACTAAACTCGCTTATGACTCGTAGCACCTATGAACCTAGAGCTCTGATACCCACTTGTCACGACCCAATTTTCCCTCCGTTGGGTATCGTGATGGCACCTAGTCTTAGGGACTAGGTAAGCCTAACATTTACTGAGTAATAACAATAACAAAGGAAATTTAACATTCTCGATATAGAAATCTTTACAAAATTTACAATTTCCCAAAACTGGTAGTACAAGTCGTAAGCTCTATAGAGTTTGCTATCATTACTAAATACAACTGTTCGGAAGTAAGTAAAAACAGTGTAAATACAAAAAAGGAAGGTGACTCCGAAGCCTGCGAATGCAGCGGCAGGTTTACCTTGAGTCTCCTCAGCAAGGATTCGCACAGCTACTAACAATCGATACCTGGATCTATACAAAACTGTGCAGAAGAATACCATGAGCACACGACAGCGGTGCCCAGTAAGTATCAAGACTATCCCCGGTGAAGTAGTGACGAGGACTAGTCAAGACAGCCAATGGTCTAATAAACTGAACAAGTATAAGTATAGGGATGACATAACATGACATCTATCTAAGAACCCCATGGTATGGCTAACCACATAACAACTGCAATAAGGAAGGAAAAACAACAAGTAACAGCGGAACACCAGAATAAGACACAGAAGAATGAATGGAAACACAACCCAAATCCTAAAATCACAATACAGTAAAGGCAAGTAGTAACTCAGGAACTGCAATAGTTTTCACATCAGGACTCAGCCAACAAACCCCAATAAATTAGTCAAATCCTTCAAGTGTAAACTTTCACCCGTAAGTTTTTTTAAATTGGGGTCTTTAGAATATAATCCTTTCCAATAAGAAATTTATTTTTTGAAATATTCTTCCTTCAAATAAATATCTTTCAAATATAGTTCTTTCAAGATAAAAACCTTTCAAATATAAACTTTTCCAGTAATATCTTTCGAGTATAAGTCACCCTGTGATACCTAAGCATAGAAGATTAGCAGCTCCGAACACAGATATAACCACAGGAGAATCTACCGGGATACCGTCTCGTAGTCCCGAATTAATTATGCAGTACGGGGGAATCTCACGGAATACGTCAGTAGTCCAAAAATAAATATGCAGTGCTGGGGGATCTCCCGGAATACGTCCGTAGTCCCAAAGTAAATATGCAAGACGGGGGGATCTCCCGAAATACGTCCGTAGTCCCAATTTAAATATGCAGTGCTGGGGGATCTCCCAGAATATGTCTGTAGTCCCAATTTAAAATATGCAGTGCTGGAGGATCTCCCGGAATACATCTGTAGTCCCAAAGTAAATATGCAAGACAGGAGGATCTCCCAGAATACGTCTGTAGTCCCAATTTAAATATGCAACGCAAACAAGAGAGATAACAACTATAACACGACAGAAACCTCGTACATCACCACAACAAGTACAAAAGCAACAATGACAAAGATGCAAGGTATGGCGAGCAAATCAACTCAAGAACTTAAATCACAAGAACGGTAGAACTTATTCACTAGGAATAACCACCGTAAAGAATGCTAGGCACAAGGAGAACAGCTTAACAAGGGAAAACAAAACAAAATATAGCAACGATTCCACAATATTCAAGTCAACAATAAAAAGCCAACACGAGTCAAATAGTTTAAAATAATGGCAAATCAACTAAGATATAGGTTATCTAAACTCCTTTTGAGGTTGAGCAATTACGGGGAATATTCAACAATTCAAGTAAGGATAAGCAGCAGAAGATAATCATAACTCCAATTAAGAATAAACAATTATAGGATGAGAAAATAATGATTTCAATTAAAGATAAGCAGTTATGAAAAATATAGCACGACGATAGAAGAGGTAAAATCTTTGGTTAAATCGAATAAGGGTCAAATAGGCAGTAAGAGTGAATCCTAAAGTAATTATCTCTAATCAAAGCATGTAAAGGTGAAACTTGCAAATATGAATCAAGCATATCAAGAACAACATCATACATGGTGAATATAAGGACATAAGAACCCTAAAAGGCCAATTTTCCACAAATAAGTCCGAGCACGCACTCGCCACCTCGCGTACACAGACTACAATCAGCATAGATGACTCGAATCCAAAGGGGTAGTTCCTCCACACAAGGTTAGGCAAGATACTTACCTTTTTGAAGTTATGCCAATATTCCATAATCGCCTTCTTGCTTGAATTGACCTCCAAACACCTTGAATCTAGCCACAAATAATTTGATTCCATCAATAAAATTTATTGAAATTAATTCCATAAGAAAATACTAATTTTTCCAACAAAAATCCGAAATTAGCTCAAAACACATCTGTGGGGCCCACATCTTGGAATCCGACAAAAGTTACAAAATCTGAAAGCCCATTCAACCACGAGTCTAACCATATCAATTTTACCAAAATCCGACCTCAACTCAACCTCCAAATCTTCAAATCTTATTTTCAAATCCCTAAGTTCAAACCCCCGATTTACACCTCAACAATATGTAATCTAGTCGGATTATTCGATGATAATTCAATATTATGGAGTAGAAATGATCACAAGTGACTTATCTCAAGTTTCCCTTGAATGCTCTCTCAAAATCACCCCAAAAATCGTGCTTGAAGGTCCACAAATGGCAAAACTTGGAACCCCCTCTGTTTTTAACATTCTGTCCAGGATTTTTGCAACCGCCGTGATTTCTTCGCACCTGCGGTCTTCGCACCCACGGTGATTTCATCATGCATGCGGTCTTCGCACTCGCGATGATTTTTTCGCGCCTGCGGTCTTTGCAGCCGCGATGATTTCTTTGCGCCTGCAGTCTTCGCACCTATGGCCAGCCCATGCATTTTTCGCTTCCGCGACTAATTCCTCGCATCCGCGAGCTCGCACATGCGGCCCTTTTTCATGCAGGTGTGATCGCACCAGCAGCCCAGCTGCTTCAGCCCCTCCTTCAAATCCAAATTCGATCTGTTAAGCATCTGAAACTCACCCGAGGCCCTCGGGACCCCGTCTGAACATACCAATACGTTCCATAACATAACACGGACCTACTCGAGGCGTCAAATCATATCAAACAACATCAAAACGATGAATCGCACCTCCAATCAAAATCTATGAACTTGAACTTTCAAATTCTATATCTTGTGCCGAAACATATCAAATCAATCCGGAATGACTTCAAATTTTTCGCACAAGTCATAAATAACATAACGAAGCTATTCAAATTTCCAGAATCAGATTTCGACCCCGGTATCGAAAAGTCAACCCCCCGGTTAAACTTCCCAAAATGTAACTTTTTCCATTTCAAGCTTACTTCCACTACGGACCTCCAAATAATTTTCCGGACACGCTCCTAAGTCCAAAATCACCATACTGATCTATTGACATCATCAAAATTCCATTCCGGAGTCGTTTACTCAAAAGTCAACCCTCCCGTCAACTCTTTCCATTTAAGCTTCCAAACAAGGATTGTTCTTTTAATTAAATTCTGAACCTTCTATAAATCAAACTCGACCACACCCGTGGGTCATAAATACATGTTGTGAAGCTACTGGAGACCTTAAGTCCTTGAACGGAGCGTCAATTCTTAAAACGACAAGTCGGGTCGTTACATTTCCTCGCCGCAGAAGTGGCCAGTGTTGGGTCTAAAGCTTTTCACTTAAGCGAACCGTGGTCCGTAGAGGTGCCACAGATGCGGCCCATTGACTGCAGATGCGAAAGTACTGGAGGCAGAAAGAATTCATTAAAACGGGACGTAAGCCATTTTTGACCCATTTCTCTCACTTTTTGGGCGATTTTAGAGCTTCTTAGATGTAACGACCCAACTGGTCATTTTTCTTTCTAGAATATTGTTCCCCTAAATGAGACATGTTTGGACGGGGCATCGGGGGCCCCGGATACCATTCGGATGATGGGCGAAAGCCTTTTTGTCTTTGGCTAATCAGCTGAAGCTCTCAGCTTCTAGTGCAATCACACCTGCGGAGGGCCAGCCGCAGGTGCGAGCTCGCAGAAGTGAGCCAAGGACTCCGGAAGCGGCCCAATGTGGCTGCCCAGTGACCACAGAAGCGAGGCAGGCACTACACCTATGGAGGCACAGGTGCTAGGAAGGCCATCGCAGGAGCAGGGTGAGGTCGCAAGTACGATGCACGCACCGCAGAAGCCGTCTCTCATAAGCGAGCCGCTGGTCGCAGAAGCAAGGGAGCCAGCAGATACGGCTATGGAGCCGCAGATGCAAAAATCGCAGAAGGCAGAACCTTCATTTAAGTTAGGACGTAGGCATTTTGAGCTCATTTATTTCATTCCTTGGGCGATTTTTGGAGCTCTTAGAGATGGGTTTTCACCTAACACCTTGAGGTAAGTAATTCCTACACAATGTGAGTTAAATACATAGATTATGGGTAGATTTAACATGTAAAATTTGTGAAATCATGGGTTTAGATTAAAAAAACCTAGGTTTTGATAAAAATGGAATTTAACCACAAAAATGGTCATTGAATTTAGTGAAAATTATATATTTTCGTCGTGAGGTTGTGGGTAACAACTTTCGTGGAAAAGTTCCAGAATCCGGGCACGTGGGCTCGGGGGTGAATTTTAGGAATCCTTCAATTGGGGTTGGGTAATCACTTTAATAGTCAGAATATGAACTTTTGAGCATATATTGATTGATTTATACAACATTTGACTAGTTTCGTATTATTCGGCACCGAGTTGAGCTTTAGAGTGAAATTGAGGTCGGGAAGTGAGCTTCGAGATGAGGTAAGTCTCTTGTCTAACCTTGTAAGAGGGGATTTACCCCATAGGTGATTTACATTAATATTGTTTTCTATTTGTGGGGGCTACATGTGCACGAGGTAACGAGAATCCGTGCGTAGCTACTAATTATGCTTATGCCCGGGTAGTTTAGGACCCAAATCATGAATTATTTGTAATGTTTGCTCCTACTTGTTAATTAAAGTGCCTAAATTATATTAGAACTTGTTAGAGGAATTTTAAAAGACCGAATTTCACTTGCTTATATTGTGAGCGGATTACTTGACCGTTAATGGAAATTGTATTACATTGTGCAGTCGCCTTGTTATAACGTTTAAGTCAAATGCTTATAAAGTATCCTCTTTTCTTGTGGAGCGGGCCGTACGCCTCGGCTGTAGAATAGGCACATCTATGGATCGTTCCGCACATCCCTCGGCAGTGTACACATTATTCTGGATCGACCAGAACGACCTCAGCATAAATCGTGCTTATTAACACTTGGAGCCTAATCATAATTGATATTATTTTGTGGTTTGTGAGGTTAAAATCATTTAATGACAGAAATTTACTTGGAGTTTATTAATTGTTGAAAGAATTAATTGTTCCTGCTTGTTAGTGAGCTATTATTTACATAACCCATGTTTATTTAGGATTTCTGTATTTATATTGTTAGCCCATAGTAAGTGTCGAAGTCGACCCCTCGTCACTACTTCTTCGAGGTTAGACTTGATACTTACTGGGTACATGTTATTTATGTACTCACGCTACACTTCTACACTGACCGTGCAGGATCTGAGGCAGGTGCATCTAGTTATCCTCCCGGCGCGCACTCCTGATTACCTAGAGACTTTGCGGTGAGCTGCCTTCCGAGCCCGTTCTGCAGCACCTGAAGTCTTTCTTTTGCTTTTACTTTCTGTCTACTTTATTTCAGAAGGTAGTTTCGTATTTTTGTGTATATTCTACTAGAAGCTCATACACTTGTGACACCAGGTCTTGGAAATTATGCTAGTAGACATTTGATGATTGATCATTTGCTCTTAAAAATTGTTCATTTCTCAATTTATTTAATTTTTACATCTTATTTATTCAATAACTAAAACTCAACTATTTCTAAACTGTGAAAAACAACAACCACACGCATAGTTCACTGTTGACTGCCTAGTGCTAACATACGGCCTATAGGAAAAATTGGGTCGTGACATTAGAGAGGGGTTTTCACCTAGCTATTGGAGGTAAGTAATTTCTATCCAATGTAAGTTAAATACATAGATTATGGGTAGATTTTAACATGTAAATTTGTGAAAATTATGGGTTTAGATGAATAAACCTAGGTTTTGATAAAAATGGGATTTACCTACGAAAATGGTTATGGGATTGAGTGAAAATTATACATTTGAGTTTGTGAGGTTATGGGTAACAACTTTCTTCAAATATTTTTGAAATTTGGGCACGTGGGCCTGGGGGTGAATTTTAAGAATCTTCCAATTTGGGTTGGATAATTACTCTAATAGTTAATCATTAACTTTTGAGTGTATATTGATTAATTTATATAATATTTGACTAGTTTCGGATTGTTCGACACCGAGTTGAGGCTTTACGGTGAATTTGAGGTTGGAAAGCGAGCTTTGAGACAAGGTAAGTCTCTTGCCTAACCTTGTAAGAGTAAATTTACCCCATGGGTGATTTAAATTGCTATTTTCTTCTAATTTTGGGGGCTACATATGCACGAGGTGACGAGAGTCCGTGCGTAGCTACTAACTATGCTTATGTCTGGGTAGTTTAGTACCCGAATTATGAAATACTTGTAATGTTTGCACCCTACTTGTTGATTAAAATGCCTAAATTATATTGGAACTTGATAGAGGAATTGTAAATGAAAGAATTTCACTTACTTGAGTTTTGGCGGGTTACTTGACCGTTAATACAAATTGTGGTTCATTCTATACTAGCCTTGTATTAGCTCTTAAATCGGTTGTGTATAAAGTATCCACTCTTCTTGTGGAGCGGGCCGAACGCCTCGGCAGTAGATAGATGCATCTATGGTTCGTGCCGCTCGACCCTCGATAGTGTACACATTATTCTAGATCTGGTCGTACAACCTCGGCATAATCGTGCGTGATAACACTCGAAGTTTAATTATATATTTGATATCTTTTCATGGCTTGAGAGGATAAAATTATATAAGACGAAATTAATTTGGGACTAATCATATGTGAAATTATTATTTACTTCCTTCTAGTTATTGAGTTATTATTATTATTTACATAACCAATATGTATTTAGAACTTCTGTATTTCTTTATTGTTAGCCCATAGTAAGTGTCGATGTCGACCCCCCATCACTACTTCTTCGAGGTTAAACTTGATACTTACTGGGTACATGATGTTTTTCGAAGCCTGGTCAGAGTACGACTGGTTAGGGGGCATGGGTTTTGTCCGAATGGATGAAGTCCATTCTCTCTTACTGGTCTTGGTATTACACTATCGCGGAGGAAAAAAATACTCCCATTAAGGCGCTACTTAGCCCGTAGGTTGTGCCACTGGTGACTAAGCATACAAAGAAATTATATCATTTTAATAATAACTAATAACGGCGCAGTCTTCCGGTGTTACGACCTGGTGCTCTCTTGTGAAGAGCCAAAAGCTCTTGACGTAGGGAGGTTCCGTCCAGTTTGTTCACCTTGTATTGTGGCGCTTCACGCATTGGTTTAGGTTATGTATTGATGCAGGAGCGGCGAGTTATTACATATGCTTCACGTCACCTAAAGCCCCATGAGAAGAATTAAAATGTACTCGATTTGGAGTTGGCCGCGATTTTTCATGCTCTCAAGATCTGGAGGCATTGTATTTATGGGGTGTCCTGTGAGGTTTACACCAATCATCGCAGCTTACAGCATTTGTTCAAGTAGAGGGATCTCAATTTGAGGCAGCGCAGGTGGCTTGAGTTACTAAACGATTATGATATTACCATCCTTTATCATCCGGGCAAGGCTAATGTAGTTGCGGATGCCTTGAGCAGAAAGGCAAAGAGTATGGGAATTTTGGCATTCATTTTAGTAGAGGAGAGGCCACTAGCTTTGGACATTCAGTCCTTGGCTAACAAACTAGTGAGGTTGGATAATTCAGAGCCCAGTCGAGTTCTTGCATGCGTTGTCGCCTAGTCTTCACTATTCGAGCAGATCAAGGCTTGTCAGTTTGATGATCCACACTTATTGGCTCTCAGAGAGACGGTACTACAAGGTGGTGCCAAAGAGTTTACCATAGGGGAGGATGGTGTTCTACGATTCCAGAGTTTACCTCGGTATTCTATTCACCCAGGTGCTACAAAGATGTGTCACGACATGAGGCAGCATTATTGGTGGCGGCGGATAAAGAAGGACATAGTTGATTATGTAGTGAGGTGCCTTAATTTTCAGCAAGATAAGTAGGAGCATCAGAGGCCGGGTGGCCTACTCCAGTAGATTGTTATACCTGAGTGGAAATGGGATCGCATTACCATGGATTTCATAGTTGGGTTGTTGCGGACCTTGTGGAAGTTTGATGCAGTTTGGGTCATTGTCAACTGGTTGACCAAGTCGGCACACTTCATTCCGGTTATTACCACGTATTCTTCAGAGAGGTTGGCTCAGATTTACATTCAGGAGATTGTTTGTTTGCATGGTGTGCATGTCTCCATTATATCAGATAGAGGCCCTCAGTTTACTTCGCATTCTAGAGAACAGTACATAGAGAGTTGGGGACCCGGGTAAAGCTCAACACAGCCTTTCATCCGTAGATCGAAGGGCAGTTGGAGCAGACAGTTTAGATCTTGGAGGATATGCCCAAAGCATGTGTGATTGACTTCGAAGGGCAGTGGGATCGATTCTTGCCTTTGGCCGAGTTCTCTTACAACAACAGTTATTAATCCAGCATCGAGATAGCTCCATTTGAGGCTTTATATAATCGGCTATGTCATTTGGCCATCGGATGGTTTGAGCCCGGCGAGGCTAAGTTATATGGTACTGATTTGGTAAAGGAATCCTTGGAAAAGGTAAAGTTGATCTAGGAACGACTTCGCACAACGCAGTTCAGATAGAAGAGTTACGCAAATCATAAGGCGCATGATTTATCATTTATGGTGGGCGAAAAGGTTCTCTTGAAGGTCTCGCCGATGAAGGGAATCATGATGTTCGAAAATAAGGGCAAAGTTGAGCCCAAGGTTCATAGGTCCATTTGAGGTGTTGAGACGAGTTAGGGAGGTTGCTTACGAGCTTGCTTTGCCTCCCAGTCTAACGGGAGTTTATCTGGTTTTCCACGTGTCTATGCTACAGAGGTATCATGCCGACAGGTCGTATGTGTTAGACTTCATCACGGTTTAGCTAGATGAGAGCCTGGGTTATGAGGAGGAGTCGGTTGCCATTGTTGACCGACAGATTCGCTGGTTGAGGTCGTACAAGATTCCTACGATATAAGTTTAGTAGAGGGGCCAACCAGTCAAGGAGGTGACTTAGGAGGCCTATGAGGACATGCGGAGCAGATATCCACACTTATTCAACACTCCGGGTATGATCCTAGACCCGTTCGAGGATGAACATTTGTTTAAGAGGTGGAGAATGTAACGACCCGACCGATCATTTTTATTTCTAGATCCTTGTTCCCCTAAATACGACTCCTCGTATGTGCTTTTAGTGTTTTATGACCTGTGGGGACAGTTGGTTCGGCTTTAAGAGGGTTCGGGTTGTAATCGGAACACTTAGTTCCTTAATGTTGGCTAAAAAGGGCTAAGTTTTACTTGAGTCAACATTTTGAGTAAACGACCTCGGAACTGGTATTTGACGGTTCCAATAGGTTCGTATGATGCTTTTGGACCTGAGCGTGTGTTCGTATTGGGTTTTGGATGACCCGGGAGTGTTTCGATGACTAATATTGAAAGTTGGCATATTAAAGGTTTAAAAGTTCTTTAAATTTAGATTGGAGTAGGTTTTGGTGTTATCAGAATCTTTTTGGGATTCTGATCCTGGGAATAGTTCCGTATGGTGATTTAAGACTTGCACGCAAAATTTGGTGCCATTACGAGTAGTTTAGGTATGATTCGGCGCGTTCAGAGCAAGTTGGAAAAACTTGAAGTTCATAATTGATTCAATTTGGTTTGGGGTGTGATTCTTAGTTTTGGTTTCAAACTTTTTGGTATGTTTTGACGAGGCCTTGGGAGCCTCAAGTGCAATCCGGACGACGCACAAATTGTGTTAGAACTTGAAAGGGGTTGTTGGTGCACCAGTTCTTGTGTGCCGAACCTGCGAGCATCTGGCTGCAGATGCTAGCCCACAAGTGCGAGCTCTTGACCTCAGAAGCGGTCTAGGCAAGATAGTTGTGGCCCGCAGAAGCGGCCTCACTTCTGTGAGGGGAGGGCCGTAGGTGCGAAGGGGTCGTCCAAGCCTGGAGCCGCAGAAGCGAGAGACGAGCAGCAGAAGCGGGCTCGCAGATGCAGTCTCCTCTCCGCAGAAACGGCTAGTGTTGGGCATGAAGCTTTCTGCAGTAGTGGACTGTGGTCCACAGAAGCGGTACCGTAGACGCGGCCCATTGACCGTAGATGTGAAAGTCCTGGAGGCAGAAAGATTCCATTAAAACGGTTAAGCCATTTTTGACCCAGTTCTCTCACTTCTTGGGCGATTTTGGAGCTTCTTAGATAGGGGTTTGCACCTAGCTATTGGAGGTAAGTAATTTCTATCTAATGTAAGTTAAATACATAGATTATGGGTAGAGTTGAACATGTAAATTTGTGAAAATTATGGGTTTAGATGAATAAACCTAGGTTTTGATAAAGATAGGATTTACCCACGAAAATGGTTATGGGATTGAGTGAAAATTATATATTTGAGTTCGTGTGGTTATAGGTAATTCTTCGAAAATATCCGGAATCCGGGCATGTGGGGCCCGGGGGTAAGTGTCAAAGTCGACCCCTCGTTGCTACTTCTTCGAGGTTAGACTTGATACTTACTGGGTACATGTTGTTTATGTACTCACGCTACACTTCTACAGTGACCGTGCAGGATCTGAGGCAGGTGCATCTGGTTATCCTCCCGGCGCGCACTCCTGATTACCTCGAGACTTTGCGGTGAGCTGCCTTCCGAGCCCGTTCTGCACCACCTGAAGTCTTTCTTTTTCTTTTACTTTCTGTCTACTTTATTTTAGATGGTAGTTTAGTATTTTTGTGTATATTCTACTAGTAGCTCATACACTTATGACACCAGGTCGTAGAAATTATGCTAGTAGACACTTGATGATTGATCATTTGCTCTTAAAAATTGTTCATTTCTCATTTTATTTAATTTTCACATCTTATTTATTCAATAATTAAAACTCAACTATTTCTAAACTTTGAAAAACAACAACCACACGGATAGTTCACTGTTGGCTGCCTAGTGCTAACATTGGGCGTCATCACGGCCTATAGCAGAAATTGGGTTGTAACATTAGAGAGGGGTTTTCACCTAGCTATTGGAGGTAAGTAATTTCTATCCAATGTAAGTTAAATACATAGATTATGGGTAGATTTTAACATGTAAATTTGTGAACATTATGGGTTTAGATGAATAAACCTAGGTTTTGATAAAAATGGGATTTACCTACGAAAATGATTATGGGATTGATTGAAAATTATATATTTGCGTTTGTGAGGTTATGGGTAACAACTTTCTTCAAACATTTCCGGAATTCGGGCACGTGGGCCCGGGGGTGAATTTTAAGAATCTCCCAATTTGGGTTAGATAATTACTCTAATAGTTAAATCATTAACTTTTGAGCGTATATTGATTAATTTATACAATATTTGACTAGTTTCGGATTGTTCGACACCGAGTTGAGGCTTTACGGTGAATTTGAGGCCGGAAAGCGAGCTTTGAGACAAGGTAAGTCTCTTGCCTAATCTTGTAAGAGGAAATTTACCCCATAGGTGATTTAAATTGCTATTTGCTTCTAATTGTGGGGGCTACGTATGCACGAGGTGACGAGAGTACGTGCGTAGCTACTAACTATGCTTATGTCTGGGTACTTTAGGACCCGAATTATGAAATACTTGTAATGTTTGCACCCTACTTGTTATTTAAGTGCCTAAATTATATTGGAACTTGATAGAGGAATTGTAAATGACCGAATTTCACTTACTTGAGTTTTGGCGGGTTACTTGACCGTTAATAACAATTGTGGTTCGTTGTACACTAGCCTTGTATTAGCTCTTACATCGGTTGTTTATAAAGTATCCTCTCTTCTTGTGGAGCGGGCCGAACACCTCGGTAATAGAGAGATGCATCTATGGTTCATACCGCTCGACCCTCGGTAGTGTACACATTATTCTGGATCGGGTCATACAACCTCGGCATAATCGTACGTGATAACACTCGAAGTTTAATTATATATTTGATATCTTTTCGTGGCTTGAGAGGATAAAATTATATAAGACGAAATTAATTTGGGACTAATCATGCGTGAAATTATTATTTACTTCCTTCTAGTTATTGAGTTATTATTATTATTTATATAACCCATGTTTATTTAGAACTTCTGTATTTCTTTATTGTTAGCCCATAGTAAGTGTCGATGTCGACCCCTCGTCACTACTTCTTCGAGGTTAGACTTGGTACTTACTGAGTACATGTTGTTTATGTACTTACTGAGGCAAATGCATCTGGCGGTCACACCGGCGCGCATCCCCGATACCCTGTGGCCTAGTGGTGAGCTGCTTCCTAAGTCGTTCTGCAGCACGTAGAGCCTCTCTTTTGTACTTATTTTCTGTCTATTTTATTTTAGATAGCAGTTAGAGTTTTGTATATCTACTAGTGCTCATACACTTGTGACACCAGTCTTGGCACACATTCTAGTAGACTTGATGGTTTTAGAGTACTTATAAATCTATGATTGCACTCAGTTGGTTTCGTTTTATTTATTAAACTTTCTACTTCTTAAATCTCTTAATAAATAGAATTTAATTATTTGTAAACTTATTAAAAAGAGTAATCACGTAGTTATTTCACCGATGACTTGCTTAGCGGCGACGTTAGGTGCCATCACGGCCTATAGGAGAAATTGGGTGGTGACAATGATATTCTCGTTTATCAGTTGGGGAATATTGTTTTAATATTCTGCCATATCCAATATCTGAGGCACTAATTTCAACCGTCTTTGCCCAACTTGGATTAGCAAGCGTAAGGCATGAAAGATTATTAACCTTCTGCTTAATTCGTTTGACTTATTTACTATGATCATAAGTCCATGCTTTTCGATTTTTCTTTAATCTTTCATAAAGAATTGAAGTTTCCTTAGTAAGGTCCTTTATGAAAGGAGCAGTATAATTAAAGCTTCTTAGAAACCTTTGGAGTTGAGTCTTATCAGTTATGACATTTGGAAATTTGGATGCAAATTTAATGCTTCTTTGAATCGGATCTATTCTTCCATTTTGAATATTATGACCTAAAAATCTTACATTGGTCTGAAAAAGGGCCATTTCTAGTTTAGAAATGACTAAGCCATTTTGAATTATAATTTTTCTAAAAAGATCCAAATGTTTAAAATGACTTTCAATAGTTTTTGAAAATACTAAAATGTCATCAATATAAACAATAATTTTTAGCAAATTATACTAATAGGAATGCCTAGTAGCTATTTTATTAATAATAAAAGTAAAAAGAAACAACAACGGAAAAGTACAAGTAAGAGGGCTAGCTACAGTAGTGTTGCCTCTATGCCTTGGCTATATAATCATTCTTCTGCGCCTCCATTGCCTTAAGATGGCAGCCTCATGTAGAGGATCATGGTGTAGCTACCGGCAGAAGTTTCACGAGGGTACATAATCTCATAGCCGCTTGGATCTTCCCAAAGGCATAGGAATATAGCACACACATACTGGGCTAGACCTTACCTTACAATCCTATTGAGGCATAATAAACCCCATCTACTAGAAAGCATAAAGAAAATACGAACTGGAAAGAACTAAATACTCTATGATCATCACAGAGTTTATAACATACCCTGTGATGATATTACAAATGATGATACTTAAAAATGATAAAATAAAACAAGGTAAAAAATTGAGTCTTGCCCCTCTTTCTTCGACCTTGTGCACTCTTCAATTTGTAGCGCATTAGCTTCTTCTTCCACTGTCTTCAAATATTCTTCAAACTTTTTCATTTCTTTTTTTATTTACTTTACCTTGTGGAGGTTGTAGGGACACTCACCTTTTGCTTTGTAGTTCTCATTGGTGGTTTCCTAATGACAACCTCTTGTGTTGCTTTGCCATCCCATCTATGTTGTCTTTCATGTGCCTTCCTTTTGTTTTTGTTTGATCCACTTCTCATTTGCCTGGGTGATAGGTCTCCCTCCCTAGCTACAGTTTTAAAGCAAGCATCTAATAGTTCTTCCTCTTGTAACGACCCGACCGGTTGTTTTGAGAGTTATAGCGCTAATCCCTTATTAACTGCTTCTTCCATATCTATTTTTGCTATTGTGACTTGCCGGGAGGTTTCGTTTTGGTTTTTGTTTTGAGTGTTTTGGGACACATAGTCCCTAAATGGAGGTTTAAGCCTTAAAATTTGGACCATAGTCCGAACTGTATGAAGACAACTTCGGAATGGAGATCTGTCGGTTCAGTTAGCTCCGTTAGATGATTTTGGACTTAGGGGCGTGTCCGGATAGTATTTTGGAGGTCCGTAGTTTATTAAGGCATGAAATGGAGAAAGTCAAAATTTTTTAAGATTTGGACCGGTAGTGGAAATGTTAATATCGGTGTCGGATTTTGATTTTGGAAGTTGGAGTAGGTTCCTAATATTGAATATGACTTGTGTGCAAAATTTGAGCTCAATCGGATGGGGTTTGATAGGTTTAGGCATCAGTTGTGGAAGTTCAAAACTTTAAAGTTCATTAAGCTTGAATTGGAGGGTGATTCATGTTTTTATCGTTGTTTACTATGATTTTAGGGCTCGACTAAGTTTGTATGGTGTTTTAGGACTTGTTGGTGTATTAAGTTGAGGTCCCGGGGGCCTCGGGTGTGTTTCGGATGGTTAACGGATCAAATTTGGTTCTTTCACAAATAGCTGAAACTGTTGCACGTGGTGTAATCGCGTCTGCGCAACATTGACCACAGGTGTGAGCCCGCAGAAGCGGGCCAATGGACGCAGGTGCGGTTTGGAAGGAAGAGGCCAGAGGTCACAGGTACGGAGATATAACAGCATCTGCGCATCCGCAGATGTGGAAGATGGAGTGCAGAAGCAGAAGGGGCCAAGGTGTGAGGGATCGCAGAAGCGGGAAAATTCCGTAGGAGTGGGTGCGCAGGTGCGGCCCATTGTCGCAGATGCGGACCCAATCCCTTTAAGTCATTTTCGCACATGTGATGGAAATTTCGTAGATTTGGCGTCACAGGTGCGACTACGGGCCGCAGGTGTGAGATTTCTGGACAGAACACTTAAAGGCAAGGGTTCGCGATGTTTGCTCATTTTTAACATTTTGAGCTCGGGTTTGGCGATTTCTTGAGAGCATTTTTGAGGGGTTTCTTACGGTAAGTACCTTGTGCTTATTGTTGATCAATAATATTTCTTCCCCATTTATTTTTCCACCTAGTTAATGTGTATTTAAGGTGGAATTTGAGAGTTTGAGACTAGGGGTTTGGAAAGTTTGATTTGAGGATTTGAAGGACCATTTGGTGTCAGATTTTAGTAAAATTGATATGGTTAGACTCGTGAGTGAATGAGTTTTTGAATTTTGTATTTTTTGCCTGATTCTGAGATGTGGGCCCGGGTCAACTGTTTAGGACGGATTTTGAAAATTTGTTAAAATTTTGATTTCATTAATTAGATTAGTTTATTATAGTTGTACTTATGATATATAATTATTTTTGGCTAGATTTGGGCCATTTGGAGTCATATATGCGTGGAAAAGTCAATGTTACCGATTGATTGAGCTTGGATTCAAGATAAGTGGCTTGCCTAACCTTGTGTGGGGAAATTTCCCTTAGGTTTTGGTACTGTTTGATATGTGAGCACCGTGTACGTGAGTTGACGAGTACGTACACGGGATAATTGTTGTAGAAACCCCGACTTATTTTACTGTGTTATAATCTATTCTTCTTTTAAATTGACTTATACCGTTTAAATGAGTATTAGCATGTCTTCATTCTTAATTGAACTATTCCAATATGTGTAGCTATCATGTTTAGTCTAATATCGCATGTATACGTGCTTTAGCTACTTAATTGAACTCTGTGAAGCATGCCTAGTTGATTTCCAATTTTTCCTTGACTTGTACTTAGTCTAATTTGTAAGATTTCATGTTGTAATTGTCGAGTTCTATTGTTTGAGATGCATATTCACTTTGGGACTATGGAATTGTATTCCGGTAGATCCCCCTGCTCTGCATATTTACTTTGGAACTATTGAACAGTATTCTGGTAGATCCCCCTGCTCTGCATATTTACTTTGGGACTACGGAACGGTATTCCAGTAGATCCCCCCCGTTCTGCATATTTACTTTGGGACTACGGAACGGTATTCCGATAGATCCCCCCTGCACATTTACGTCTGGAACTACGGGACAGTATCTCGGGAGATCCTCTGTTGTACTTCTATGTACTGAGTTGTTACCTTATATAAATTCTTTCTTGTTAAATTTCAGCCCTTATTTTACTGTGATATTTCACTCTTGCCTTGCTTTATTATTATATATATACCAGTAGGGCCCTAACCTGATCTCGTCACTACTCGAGCGAGGTTAGCCTTGACACTTACTGGGTACCGATTGTGGTGTACTCATGCTACTCTCTGCATATGTTTTTCGTGTGCAAATCCAGGTGCTCCTTATCAGCCGCGCTATCAGTGAGCTGGGACAGCTTTGGAGACTTCAAGGTATATATGTCGTGTCCGCAGACCTCGGAGTCCCCTTCTACTCCTCCCATGTCCATTATCTTCTGTATTTTTCTTTTTTTAGAATCTGATGTATAGAGACACTAGACTTCCTTCTGTAGTTTGTGATTCATTATGTTCCGGGTTTTGGGATTTTGTTGTGTATTTTTGAATAGTTGGTTAAATTTATGTTTTCATTTCATTTTTCCGCAAAATGTTAGGCTTACCTAGTTGTAGAGACTAGGTGCCGTCACGACGTCACACGGAGGGGAAATTGGGTCGTGACAAGTTTCTATCAAAGCTCTAGTTTCATAGGTGTCGTGAGTCACAAACCGGTTTAGTAGAGTCTCGCGGATCGGTATGGAGACGTGTGTACTTATCTTCGGGAGGCTATGGAACTATTAGGAAAATTTCACTACCTTGATTCATTGTCGTTCAAAAATTGTTGACTTCAAAAATTCTAAACTTCGGTATTCTATTCTCTCACAGATGGTGAGGACATGTACAGGTGGATCTGATGACCAGACACTCGCGCCCCCTGCTAGAGCCGCGAGAGGCCGGGGCCGGGATAGAGGCAGAGGATGTCCATGTGGTGCAGCCAGAGCACCCGCACTAGATGCTATAGAGGAGCCCACGGTAGCTCTAGCTGGAGAGCAGACACCTGAGGCACCTGTTTCTGCACCATCCCTCCAAGAGACTTTAGCATAGTTCCTTAGCATGTTTGGTACATTGGTTCAGGGGGGGTTGATTTCGGTTGTACCAGCTACTTCATAGACTAAAGAAGGGACCCAGACTCCCGCCGCCCACACTCCAGAGCAAAGATTTCACGTTGGTCAGGTTCCAGGTGTCATGGCGACACAGCATGTGGTCCCATTTTAGTAGGTGGTAGGGATCGCTCGCCGGGGAGAGGACAGGTGGGTCCAAGAGAGAGAGTATAGGCGAGGTCAGGAGAGAGAGTACAGGGAGGCGAGGAGACCTCGTAGATCGGGGAGATCCATTGGTCCTTATTTTGGAGGCAAGGTGTGGCATGGTAGAGGTTTTGTGGGTCAGCCAGTTCAGTTAGCATTTCAGGCTTCGCACAATGTTTCAGATGTTCATGGGTATTAGGGTACCCGTACCGCACAGTTCCCACAGCCACATAAGCATTGAGGTTGTTCTGGGTGTGACGATACTCGCCATGTGGTGAGGATTTGCCCCAAGCTTAGGAGATGTAACGACCTGACTGGTTGTTTTGAGAGTTTTAGCCTCATTCCCCCATTTACTGCTCAATTTATGCTTTACATTTATTATGTGACTTGTCAGGGTGATTAGTTTAGGTTCGTTGAGGTTTTTAGAATGAATTGGAACACTTAGTTCCAAAGTTTAAAACTTAAATTGAAAAGGTTGGCTGGATGTCGACCTATGTGTAAACGACCTCGGAATAGAATTTTGATGAATCCAAGAGCTCTGTATAGTGATTTTGGACTTAGGAGCGTGTTCAGAATTTTATTTGGAAGTACGTAGTTAAATTAGACTTGAGATGGCTAAAATAAGAATTTAAGTTTGGAAGTTTGAGCGGGGAGTTGACTTTTTGATATGGTGGTCGGAATCCAGTTCCAAAAATTTTTATAGATATGTTATGTCATTTATGACTTGTGTGCAAAGTGTGAGGTCAATCGGACTTGATTTGAAAGGTTTCGGCATCGAATGTAGAAATTGGAATTACACTTATTTACAATAGAACCTTTAAACTCCCTGCCTTCCCACACTTATATGATCACTTAGGACAATTGCAATATGATAATCCCACAGTGTAAAATTTGGCCGAGACTCACAGTTGTGGACCTTGAAGAGCGCCTAACACATTCTCTTTGAGGTTATTTGAGCCCATACCCGATCTTTGGTAAAACGGACTAGTTAAAATAGAGTTATTTGCAAATGGGTGCCCTAATGCACCTCAAAATCNGAACACTTAGTTCCAAAGTTTAAAACTTAAATTGAAAAGGTTGGCTGGATGTCGACCTATGTGTAAACGACCTCGGAATAGAATTCTAATGATTCCAATAGCTCTGTATGGTGATTTTGGATTTAGGAGCGTGATCGAAATTTTATTTGGAAGTCCGTAGGTAAATTAGGCTTGAAATGGCTAAAATAGAAATTTATGTTTGGAAGTTTCACCGGAGAGTTGACTTTTTTATATTGGGGTCGAAATCCGATTATGAAAACTTTCATAGCTCTGTTATATCATTTATGACTTGTGTGCAAAATTGGAGGTCAATCGGACTTGATTTGATGGGTTTCGGCATCGAATGTAGAAGTTGGAAATTCTTAAGTTTCATTAAGCTTGAATTGGGGTATGATTTGTGATTTTAGCATTATTTGATGTGATTTGAGGTTTCAACCGAGTCAGTATGATGTTTTAGGACTTGTTGGTATATTTGGTTGAGGTCCCGAGGGCCTCGGGTGAGTTCCGGATGGTTAACGGATTGAATTTGGATTTGGAGGAGGAGTTGAGGCAGCTGGGCATCTGGTGTGATTGCACATGCGCGAGAAAGGGCCGCAGGTGCGAGCTCGCGAAAGTGAGGCATGAGTCGCAGAAGTGAAAATGCATGGGTTGTCCAGGCACTGCCGGTGCAAAGAATTCCGCCGCGAGTGCAAAGACCGCAAGCGCGAAGAATTTCATCGCAGGCGCGAGAGTTTTGCCGCGGGTGCGAAGACCGCAGGTGCGAAGAAATCATCGCAGGTGTGGACACCGCATGCGCGAGAATTTTGAAGCGGGTGCGAAGACCGCAGGTGTGAAGAATTCATCGCGGGCGCGACAACCCCTGGGCAGTACAAAAACAGAGGGGTTCCGAGCTTTTGCCATTTTGGGGCATTTAAAGCTCGGGTTGGGCGATTGTTGAGCATGGTTTTCATGGAAATTTGAGGTAAGTCCCTTGTGATCATTTCTACTCCATAATATTGAATTATCATCGAATACTCCGACTAGATTACATGTGTTTGAGTTGTAAATCGGGGGTTTGAACTTAGGGATTTGAAAATAAGATTTGAATATTTGGAGGTCGAGTTGAGGTCAGATTTTGGTAAAATTGGTGTGGTTAGACTCGTGGTTGAATGAGCATTCATATTTCATAACTTTCGCCGAATTCCGAAACATGGGCCCCACGGGCGATTTTTGAGTTAAATTTTGAAATTTGTTGGAAAATTAGTATTTTCATATGGAATTAATTTCTATAATTAGTATTCACTAAATTGAATTAATTTGGTTAGATTTGAGTTATCCAGAGGTTAATTCAAGCAAGAAGGCGATTTTGGAATATCGGCCTAACTTCAAAAAGGTAAGTTCTTGCCTAACCTTGTGTGCGGGAATTTTCCCTTAGGCATTGAGTCTTATGTGGAAATTGTATGATTAAAAACCATGTACGCGAGGTGACGAGTACGTACTTGGTTTATATGTGTAAATTATATCGGTTAAAATTCATAGACACCTTTATGTATTAAATTGAAATATTGTTGGAACTTATTAAATCCCTTATTTGTCATGCCTCTTTTCCTTATTTGCTGAGGTTGTTTTTATATGATAATTTGTTGTGATTTCTGCTTGTCTTTTATGTGAATTCTGTGTTTGTTGAGTTTCCATTTCGTGGAAATAATTTCATTATGAATTTTTTCTCTGCAAATAATTTATTAAATAATTTTAAAAGGAGGCATTAATCTATTTGCTAAAAATTCAGATTAAAGAAGGCGTTGTTCCTTGATGAATTACTTTTCAGTTCATGTCATTGAAATTGGTATTTAGTTATAAAGGTCGTAAATCATAATGAGGTGAAGTGTTAAATTGTGAAATATTATTTTGTTGAGTTTTTCACTCCAAGATATTTGTTAATATTTTTGTGCGCATTATGGCCGAGTCGTGAGCTTCTTATTGTGGAAAATTAATGTATTGTTGATTTCTGTGGCAAGTTGTAATATTTGGACACCTGATGTGCAATTTGTGATATGTTGTAATATTTGAACACTTGATGTGCAATTTGTGATATGTTGTAAAATTTGAGCACTTGATGTGCAATTTGTGATATGTTGTAATACTTCATCACTTGATGTGTAATTTGTGATATGTTGTGATATGTGAGCACTTGAGGTGCAAATTGTATTATGCTGTGATATTTGAGCACTTGAGGTGTGATTTATGAAATATTGTGATATTGATATGCATGCGGTGATATAACGTCAGGGTGTTGAAACATATGCAGTAAGATAAGGGTGGCTTGAAATACGTGGCTAGTAGGGGAACTACTAGAAGTCATGCGGTGTGATAAGGGTGGCTAAAACGCGGGATACTATTTCAAAAAAATTGATTTCTTTAAAATTATATGTGAAGGCTCCCGCGGTGATATGAGGAAATGAGATATTGTAAATTTATTTATGATTTGGGACTACGAGGCGGTACCTCGGGAGTGCCCTGTTGATATTTCTTTATTTATATTCTTGTCTTGGGTGATTTTGTTTCATTTAATACGTAAATTCTTGTCTTCTTCCGTGATGTACTAGTTGACTTTATTATTATGTGTTTTGTGTTCCTAGTTATATTGTGTTAGGTTTGGCTTTTTAGCACGTAACTCTGAAGAAGTATATTTTTGGTTTTTCTTACTGATTTTTGATGATTGAGTTGATTTAAATAAAAGGAATTATTATGTTTTAAATTAAATAGTTTTACATCCAAATCATTAGTTTATTTGATGCTTTAATTTAAGTGCAATGTTATTTTCTTCACCCAAATGATTTCTAAAATAAATTCATTTCTTTGTTGATTTCTTACTTGATTTAAAAACTGTAAACTCACTTTAGTGGAAATAAAGTAATTATGTGGATCTTATATACATTGATATTATTGGCACGTGAGTTGTCCATGCAGTTGTGATAGAAATATGGGCACGAGGTGCCGTGGAAATATGGAAGGGGGTTGAGACCTGTATTTTTATGATTATGAAATGAGGTGTCACAAGGTGAATTTTATTTGAAGGAATTATATTCCAAAAATATTATTTGAAAGAATTATAGTTGAAAGAAATTTATTTGAAGGTAGTATATTCGAAATATATATTTATTTGACAAGGTTATATTCTAAGAATTTTTATTGAAAAACTTATATTTGAAAGATTTATACTTGAAGTACTTACATTGGAAAGACGTATATTTTAGGGACTTGATTGATTGGTTGTATTTGTGTTCCTTATTCGTTTGAGCAATATTTATGGTGTTCTTGTTGCCTTATTGTTTACATCATTTATTTATTCTTGTTGCCATCATTTCTATTTGTTTCTATTATTATTATTATATACTACTACACTGCACATGTTAATTGATTAGTGAGTGTCTTGACTAACCTCGTCACTACTCTACCGAGGTTAGTCTTGATACTTACTGGGTTCCGACCGTGGTGTACTCATACTACACTTCTGCACATTTTTGTGCAGAGTCAGATATTGGAGATATCGAACTTGAACAGAGTTAGAGTGTGATCGCAAGGATTCAAGGTAGAGTTGTTTGGTTGTCGTAGTCCCTTGGAGTCTTTCCATTTTATCGCACTGTCAATTATTATTCGAACAGTATTGTATATTCGATTTTCTTGTGATCATTTCATGTATTCAGTTAGAGTTCGTGACTCAGTATTACCAGTCTCGGGTGGTTGTATCATTATTTTCGCTGTTGGTTTCGATTATTTATTCATAAAAAATAATGGCTTGGATTGTTATTATGATCGGCTTACTTAGTCATAGAGACTAAGAGCCATCACGACGCCTGTGGTGGGATTTTGGATCGTGACAAGTGGGTACACCTCCATAGACTTCTCAGGCACATCGTGCTCCACCGGGTTCTCAAGCTATGGTTACGGCACCAGCTGCCACCCCACCTGCTCAGCCAGCCCGAGGTGGAGGTCGGGGAGGTAGAGGTCACCCTAGAGGGGAAGGCCATGCCAGATATCATGCCCTTTCTGCTCGTACAGAGGCAGTCGCTTCTAATTCTGTCATTACAGGTATTGTCCCGGTCTGTCATAGAGATGCGTCGGTATTATTTGACCCAGGCTCTACATATTTTTATGTGTCCTCTTATTTTGCCTCGTATTTGGGCGTATCTCGGGATTCTTTGACTTTCCCTGTTTATGTGTCTACTCTTGTAGGAGATTCTCTTGTTGTGGATCGCGTGTATCGGTCGTGTTTGATTGCTCTTAGTGGTTTTGAGACCAGAGCCGGTTTATTATTACTCAGCATGGTGGACTTTGATATTATTTTGGGCATGGACTGGTTGTCGCCCCATTATGCTATTCTTGATTGTCACGCTAAGACCGTGACGCTGGCTATGTCAGGTTTACCGCGATTAGAGTGGAGAGGTACCTAAGAGTATACTCCCAGCAGAGTTAATTCTTTTCTTAAAGCTCAGCGAATGGTTGAGAAGGGGTATGACGCGTATCTAGCTTATGTGAGAGATATCAGTATTGATACCCCTACAGTTGAGTCAGTTCCAGTAGTGAGGGACTTTCCAGATGTGTCTCCAACTGATTTTTCGGGCGTCTCCCGGCAAAGATATTGATTTTGGCATTGATTTGTTGCCGGGCACTCAGCCCATCTCTATTCCTCCATATCCTATGGCTCCTCCCGAGTTGAAGGAACAATTACAAGAGTTGCTTGATAGGGGCTTCATTCGGCCCAGTGTGTCACCTTGGGGTGCTCCTGTCTTATTTGTGAAGAAGAAGGATGGTTCTATGCGGATGTGTATTGATTACCGCCAGTTGAACAAAGTCACAATGAAGAACAGGTATCCATTGCCTCGTATTGATGACTTATTTGATCAGTTACAGGGTGCCAGAGTGTTTTCCAAGATTGACTTACCTCCAGGTTATCATCAGTTGAAGATTCGGGAGCCTGATATCGCGAAGACTGCTTTCAGGACTCGGTATGGCCACTATGAGTTCCTTGTGATGTCTTTTGGGCTGACCAATGCCTCAGAAGCTTTTATGCACTTGATGCACAGTGTGTTCCGGCCTTATCTTGACTCATTCGTCATTGTGTTTATTGACGACATTCTGGTGTACTCCCGGACTCGGGAAGATCATGAGCATCACCTGAGGACTGTGCTTCAGACTTTGAGAGAAAAGAAGTTGTATGCAAAATTTTCTAAGTGTGAGTTTTGGCTAGACTCAGTGGCATTCTTGGGCCATGTAGTATCGAGTAATGGGATCCAGGTGGATCCAAAGAAGATTGAAGCGGTTCAGAGTTGGCCCAGACTGTCCTCAGCTACAGAGATTCGGAGTTTTCTTGGCTTGGCGGGGTATTACCGTCACTTTGTAGAGGGATTTTCATCTATTACAGCACCTATGACGAGGATGACCCAAAAGGGTGCTCCGTTCAGGTGGACAGAGGAATGTAAGGAGAGCTTTCAGAAGCCCAAGACAGCTTTGACTACAGCCCCAGTATTTGTATTGCCTACATGTTCGGGGTCTTATAATGTATATTATGATGCATCGCGAATTGGTCTCGGCGCGGTGTTAATGCAGGACGGTAGGGTGATTGCCTACGCGTCCAGATAGCTGAAGGTACATGAAAAGAACTATCATGTCTATGAACTTGAGTTAACAGCTATTGTTCATGCCTTGAAGATTTGGTAACATTATTTGTACGATGTTCCTTGTGAGATTTACACCGATCATCGAATTTTGCAGCATTTGTTTAAGAAATAAATCTTAACTTGCATCAGCGGAGGTGGTTGGAGCTACTTAAGAATTATGATATCACCATTTTATACAATTACGGGAAGGCCAATGTAGTGGCCGATGCTTTGAGTCGCCAGGCGGAGAGTTTGGGGAGTTTAGCATATCTACCAGCAGTAGAGAGGCCTATGGCGTTGGATGTTCAGGCCTTAGCTAGCCATTTTGTGAGATTGGATATTTTTGAGTCGAGTCGAGTATTGCCTTGTGTGGTCTCTCGGTATTCTCTTTATGCTCGTATCAGGGAGCGTCAGTATGATGACGCCCATTTGCTTGTCCTTAAGGACACGGTTCAGCACGGTGATGCTAAGGAGGCCACTATTGGGGATAATGGTGTATTGGGGATGCAGGGCAGGCTATGTGTGCTTAATGTAGATGGTTTGCGTGACTTGATTCTTAAGAAGGCTCATAGCTCGCACTACTCTATTCATCCGGGCGCCGCGAAGATGTATCAGGACTTGAGGCAGCACTACAGGTGGAGAAGGATAAAGAAGGACATAGTGGAGTATGTGGCTCGGTGCCTAAATTTCCAGCATGTGAAGTATGGGCATCAGCGGCCGGGTGGGTTACTTCAGAAGTTAGAGATTTCAGAGTGGAAATGAGAGCGGATCACTATGGATTTCGTTGTTGAACTCCTACGTACTTAGCGGAGGTTTGATGCAGTTTGGGTGATTGTGGATAGGCTGACCAAGTCAGCTCATTTCATTCCTATGATGACTACCTATTCTTCCGAGCAGCTAGCTCGAATTTACATCTGCGAGATCGTCAGGCTTTATGGCGTACCGGTATCTATCATCTCTGACTGGGGTACACAGTTTACATCAGGTTCTGGAGGGCTGTACAGTAGGAGCTCGGTACTCGGGTTAAGTTGAGCACAGCATTTCACCCTCAGATGAACGGATAGTTCGAGTGCACTATTCAGATACTGAAGGATATGCTTCGTGCGTGTGTGATAGCTTTTGGGGTGCTTGGGATCAGTTGTTGCCACTTGTGGAGTTTGCCTACACCAACAGTTATCAGTCCAGCATTCAGATGGCACCATATGAGGCTCTGTATGGTAGGCGGTGTCGGTCCCTAGTGGGTTGGTTCGAGCTGGGCGAGGCTAGATTATTGGGTACGGACTTGGTTCAGGATGCCCTAGATAAAGTGAAGGTGATTCAGGATCGACTTCACATAGCCCAGTCTAGACAGAAGAGTTACGCGGATCAGAAGGTTCGCGATGTTGCATTCATGGTTGGAGATCGGGTCTTGCTCCGGGTTTCGCCTATGAAGGGCATTATGAGGTTCGGGAAGAGGGCCAAGCTGAGCCCAAGGTTTATTGGTCCCTTTGAGGTGTTGTGGCAAGTTGGGGAAGTTGCTTATGAACTTGCCTTACCTCCCAGCCTAGCAGGAGTTCATCTGATTTTTCAAGTTTCGATGCTCCGAAAGTATCACGGCGATCCGTCCCATGTGTTGGATTTCAACTCAGTCCAGTTTGACAAGGATCTATCTTATGTTGAGGAGCCAAAATCTATTTTAGACAGACAGGTCAGAAAGCTAATGTCAAAGAACATTGCTTCCGTGAAGGTTCAGTGGAGGAGACAACCGGTCGAGGAGGAGACTTGGGAGACCGGGCAGGATATGCGCAGCCATTATCCTCACCTTTTCACCACTTCAGGTATGTTTTTATGTTCGTTCGAGAACGAACGATTGTTTTTAGAGGGGGAGGATGTAACGACCCGGCCGGTCATTTTGAGAGTTATAGCCCCGATCCCCTATTAACTGCTTCTTCCACATCTATTTCAACTATTGACTTAACGGGAGGTTTCGTTTTGGTTTTTATTTTTTAGTGTTTTGGGACACTTAGTCCCTAAATGGAGGTTTAAGCATTAAGATTTGGACCATAGTCGGAACTGTGTGAAGATGACTCTGGAATGGAGTTCTGTCGGTTTTGTTAGCTCCGTTAGGTAATTTTGGACTTCGGGGCGTATCCGGATAGTGTTTTGGAGGTCCGTAGCTTATTTAGGCTTGAAATGGCGAAAGTCAAAATTTTTAGAGATTTGGACCGGTAGTGGAAATTTTAATATCGGGGTCAGATTCTGATTCTTGAAGTTGGAGTAGGTCCGTAATGTTGAATATGACTTGTGTGCAAATTTTGAGGTCAATCGGACGGGGTTTGATGGGTTTAGGCATCTGTTGTGGAAGTTCGAAACTTTGAAGTTCATTAAGTTTGAATTGGAGGGTGATTCGTGTTTTTAGCATTGTTTAATATGATTTGAGGGCTCGACTAAGTTTGTATGGTATTTTAGGACTTGTTGGTATATTGGATTGAGGTCCCAAGGGCCTCGAATGTGTTTCGGATGGTTAACGGATCAAATTTGGTTTTTTGAAAACTAGATGAAGTTGTTGCACCTGGTATAATCGCACTTGCACAACATTGACCACAGGTGCGAGCCCGCAGAAGCGAGTCAATGGACGCAGGTGCAGTTTGGAAGGAAGAGGCCATAGGTCGCAGGTGCGGAGATATAACCGCATCTGCGCATTCGCAGATGCGGAATAAGGAGCGCAGAAGGGGAAGGGGCCAGTGCGTGAGGGATCGCAGAAGCGGAAATATTCCGGAGGTGCGGCCCATTGCTCGCAGATGCGGACCCATTCCCTTTAAGTCATTTCCACACCTGCGATGGAAATTCTATAGGTGCAGCGTCGCAGGTGCGACTATGGGCTGCAGGTGCGGGATTTCTGGACAGAACACTTAAATACAAAGGTTCGCGATGTTTGCTCATTTTTAACATTTTGAGCTCGGGTTTGGCGATTTCTTGAGAGCAGTTTTGAGGGGTTGCTTGAGGTAAATCCCTAGTGCTTATTCTTGATCAATAATCTTGCTTCCCCATTTATTGTTCCACCTAGTTAGTGTGTATTTAAGGTGGAATTTAGGAGTTTGAGACTAGGGATTTGGAAAGTTTGATTTGAGGATTTGAAGGACCATTTGGTGTCGGATTTTAGTAAAATTGATATGGTTAGACTCGTGAGTGAATGAGTTTTCGAATTTTGTGATTTTTGCCCGATTCTGAGATGTGGGCCTGGGTCGACTTTTTAGGACGGATTTCGGAACTTTTGTTAAAATTTTGATTTCATTAATTAGATTAGTTTATTATAGTTGTATTTATGATATGTAATTATTTTTGGCTAGATTTGGGCCATTCAGAGTCGGATATTCATGAAAAAGGCATTGTTACCGATTGATTGAGCTTGGATTCGAGGTAAGTGGCTTGCCTAACCTTGTGGAGGGAATTTTTCCTAGGTTTTGGTACTGTTTGATATGTGAGCGACGTGTACGTGAGGTGACGAGTACGTACACGGGCTAATTATTGTAAAAAAAACCCAACTTGTTTTACTGAGTAGTAATCTATTTTTCTTTTAAATTGACTTATACCGTTTAAATGAGTATTAGCATGTCTTCATTATTAATTGAACTATCCCAATATGTGTAACTATCATGTATAGTCTAATATTGCATGTCTACGTGCTTTAGCTGCATAATCGAACTATGTGAAGCATGCCTAGTTGATTTCCTATTTTTCCTTGACTTGTACTTAGTCTAATTTGTAAGATTTCATGTTGTAATTGTCGAGTTCTATTGTTTGAGCTGCATATTTACTTTGAGACTACAGAACGGTATTCTGATAGATCCCCCTGCTTTGCAAATTTACTTTGGGACTACGGAATGGTATTCCAGTAGATCCCCATGCTCTGCATATGTACTTTGGGACTACGGAACAGTATTCCGGTAGATCCCCCCTGTTTTGCATATTTACTTTGGGACTACGGAACGGTATTCCAGTAGATCCCCCTGCACATTTACGTTTGGGACTACGGGACGGTTTCTCGGGAGATCCTCTGTTGTATATCTGTATACTGAGCTGTTACCTTCTATGAATTCTTTTTGTTAAATTTCAGTCCTTATTTTACTGCGATATTTCATTCTTGCCTTGCTTTATTATTATATATATACTAGTAGGGCCCTGACCTGACGTCATCACTATTCGACCGATGTTAGGCTTGGCACTTACTGGGTACCGATTGTGGTGTACTCATGCTACTCTCTGCACATGTTTTTTATGCGCAGATCCAGGTGTTCCTTATCAGTCGCGCTATCAGTGAGCCGAGATAGCTTTGGATACTTCAAGGTATATCTGTCGTGTCCGCAGACCTCAGAGTCCCCTTCTACTCCTCCCCATGTCCATTATCTTCTGTTTTTTTCTTTGTTTAGACTCTGATGAATAGAGAAACTAGACTTACTTCTGTAGTTTGTGATTAACGATGTTTCGGGTTCTGAGATTTGTTGTGTATTTTTGAATAGTTGGTTAAATTTATGTTTTCATTTCATTATTCCGCAAAATGTTAGGCTTATCTAGTTGTAGAGACTAGGTGTCGTCACGACGTCACACGGAGGGGAAATTGAGTCGTGACACCTCTTCCCCTTCTTCATACCAATCTCGACCCATTTCCACCCCAAAAGCGTCAATAGGATTGTGTGCGGGTACTAGAGCTCCTCTTTCGGTCCTCGGATTGTCAAGAGCCTTTAAAGTATCCATGTCATGAGTTACTAGAGCTCAGAGGATGTTTGTCGGAGTCAAGCTATGCTGTCCAGGAGGTACAAATACAGTAGAGTTTGGGCTCAAACCTCTCTTTGTTGGAACAACATACGTTGAAGTAGAAACTTGCACTCTTAGCACACTTGCAGCCTCTTCCTTTGAAGGAGGAGTTGCTGTAAATTGGATTGCCTCTTCTTCAGTAGCTTCATGAAACATGTCTGCATAATAGTCGTCTTCCTCTTTTGCTTGGTCTGCCCAAGTTCTCCGATTAACAGTCAATGCATTTGTCGCTCCATGGTGCTCTTTAGTGTCTCTTAAATCATTTGACGATACTTCTGAGAGAGAAATCATTCCTGTGTTTGCCTGCAAATTGTTGGCCATTGAAAGTATCTACTGTCCAGAATCATCTGCATGTTCACCAAAAGACTCCATTATTTGGGAGGGTACCTCAAAGACTGAAGTATTCAGTGTTACTAGAGGTGCTTTAATCATTGTTGTTGTGTTCAATATCATAGCTGCTTGGGCATCTTTTACCATTTTAGCTAGCTCCGGATTTGAAATTTGTATTGTTGGTCATGTTGTAGTAGTTGATTGAGTTGTGCCAAGAGTGTGATCATTAACAGTTATGATCTCAAGTCGAGCACTTATGTCCTTTCTATTATTCTGCTTCTTTTCACTTCGTGGAGAGCCATTCAGTTATGTTACAGGTTGTGTCGCATCATCTAGTTGTTTCTTCTCAATTTCAGACTCCATCGCAGCATCCTCACACTCGCATGACAGCATCAAAATAGTTTGAAACCCCAATAACTACGGATGGTAATCTGCATTTGAAGGCCTGGGGATTTCTTATTGTTAGGTGATTTAGTCACCCCTATCCAATTGTTAGTCATTATATCTGATTTGCTTTGTGAAGTTGATGAATGCGTTGCAATTTCAAGAACGTGCCCAAGACCCTTTGAAATTGAATGAACAGCTGTAGGAGAATATTTAGCCACATATGTTTTCAAAGAACCAATATGTTTCAAAACCCCATTTGTTACGTGCTCCTTTTCTGCTGAGCGTTGTACTTGTTTAGCCTCTACATTCCCCATGCTAGCCCCTTTGAAAGCTTCACAATTTGCTAACTCAACACCCAAAGTGACATTAGGTTCAATTACCTCAGTGTTTGCACGGTCACTAGTTGTTTGTACTTCAGTAGTAGTTTCCAGATTTGAAAGCACAACCTTACTGAGTACTTCCTTAGGATTTGTAGATGTTGCATACTCCAATTCCATAACATCTACACGATCACCTGATGTATCTGCTGTATGACGAGAATGACATTCAGCCTGCACAGTTGAAACATGGAATAGTAAAGATGATTGAATATGTCCAGGTGCATTGAAGTCTGCACTTGTTTCTGCAGGTGCTACACTGGTTTTGCCAGAGTTTAGAAATTCATGCGCAGGTATTTTCTCATTTCCCGCAGTTGGTATTTTCACTTCAGCATGATTTCTACCCTTGTCCACATCATTGTTATATTTAAGGCTGATTCCACAGCTGTAATTTTAGCTGGAAAACAGTTGAAACCCCAGGATCATTAGCAGGCTCCTTTTCCCCCTCAGAAAACAGAGAACTCTGTTTTAGTGCTGTAGATTTAGAACCGGCATTTTCAGCAATTTGTTCATCATGAAAACTTCCTCGATCATTACTAATTTGAGTAGCAGATGCCCCAACAATTTGTTGAATCATAGTATGCTTGTTTGAATTGACAGATCGATCAGCAGCATTCGTTAAAGCGACAGAAGTAGTTGTATACGTCCTTGCAAAAACAGTGGAAGCAGGGATATCCTTCAACCTCTTATCAGCTCCAAATGGATTTTTCTTGACCTTCTCAACACCTACACCCCCATAGTTTCGACCAGCCTCACCTAGACCTTGAGCAGCCTCCAATCTCCTCTGCAATTCTTTTTCTCCAGATTTTTTGTTCTGTATATCCACACCTGTCACGACTCAAAAATCTCACCGCATGCGTCGTGATGGCACTTAGTCTCTAAGACTAAGTAAGCCGATTATAATCATAATTCAAGCCTTTTGTTTTAACATATAATTTAATACAACCTCCCAAGACTGGTAATACTGAGTCACGAACTCTAACTGAATACATGAAATTATCTCGAGGATCGAATATACAGTACTGATCGAATAAGAAATCAACAGTACAATAAAATGGAAAGACTCCAAGGGACTGCGATGACCAAGCAGTCCTACCTTGAATCCTTGCTATCATACTCTAATCTCTGTCTGAACCCGATATTTTCAATATCTGGCTCTGCACAAAAATGTGCAGAAGTGTAGTATGAGTACACCACGGTCGGTATCCAGTAACTATCAAGACTAATCTCAGTGGAGTAGTGACGAGGTACAATCAAGACACTCACTAGTCAAATAATATGTGCAATATAGTAATAGCAATACCAATCAACTAGTGATTTAAACAGCAAGGCAACAGGAACAATATAAATATTACTCAAATGAATAATAAACACAGGTACAACCAATTAATCAAGTCCTTCAAAATATACATCTTTTATCTATAAGTTCTTCAATAAAAGTCTCTAGAATATAATCTTTTTCAATAAATATATTTTGAATATACTTCCTTCAAATAAATATCTTTCCATTATAATTCTTTCAAATATATATCTTTTGAATATAATTCTTTCAAATAAATATCTTCCGAATATAATTCTTTCAAGTAAATATCTTTCAAATATAATTTTTTCATGTAAATATCTTTCAAATATACTTCTTTCAAGTAAATATCTTTCTAATATAATTCTTTCAAATAAATATCTTTCTAATATAATTCTTTCAAATAAAAGTCACCATGTGATACCTCATTTAACTTTCCTGGCGTGAGAAATATATTCAACATATCA